>VMDR010001816.1:0-110165 GCA_007922815.1 Macrotus californicus
ATCTCCAGCTCTTTGTTTTTCTGGAGTTCCTGGTGGCTTTTCTTTTCCCTGCTTCAGAAGCTTCTGTTTGGTCACTGTTTAATTTTTGAACAGACTGCTTCCTAGGCCTACTCGATAGCTGTGATCTTAGAATTTCTTTTTCTTTTTTATCTGGGTTGGTTCCAGTGTTCCTTGGATTTTCTTTTGGAGAATGTGGATAAAGGGTTAATAACAAAACCCTTTTTCCCTTTGCAGGAGAGATTGACTTGGAACCTAGTTGGTTAGCTTTCTAGATATGTCCCCTGAAAACCTGATAGATGTGGAATGTCAGCTGTACATTAGGCACTATTGTTTATGATAAAAATTACCCATGATCGGTAATGCACCTGGCCTGGGAGGACTGTAAATATTTACTTGAAAGCCATAGCTTTGGATTTCCTAAGTACGCTGACTTTTGTGACTTGGCATGTCCATCATGAAAACTCTGGGATCTGTGTTTATGGAGCTATTACAAGAGATAATAGTTGTTCGGAATATGAGGCCTTCTAAGGCAAAGTGGCTCCACACCCGCTCCGTGTGCCTTGTACACTCTCACCTGAGTTGTCCCCTGCGTGCCAGCAGGAATAACCCCTCTACATTTGTGTAGACTGTGACAAGGACTGCCCCTGAGGTCAAATACCTGCTGCTACCCTGGTGGCATGCTGTCTCTGCTGGGTGAATCTGAAGTTAAATACGATGTTTTAGGTCTCTGTTGAGATCCCTTATGGGCATTACATAGAGTGAGTCTACAGAGAGTTTCTTTTTTTCAGAAAGGGTGAGTGGAAAGGAAATTTTCAGATTTGTGCACGCCTGAAACATAGTTTGTGTATAGAATTCAATTCCTTCAGAATTCAAAAGCTTGGATTTATTGCCATCTAGCACCTGACGTTGCTGATGAGAAATCTGATAAAATCTGATTCTTATTCATTGTAGTAATTTATTTTTCCCAATAGAATCCTTTAGGATCTTCTCATTATCCTTGGAGTTCCTAAATTTCACAACGATATGGCTGTATGTGGGTTCATCCTGCCCACTTTGCTTCAATATGGAAATCTGCCCAGTTTCCCTCAGATTTATGAATATTTCATCCACCTACCATTTTCTAGAAATTCACCAAAATCTTGATTTGCTAATATCCTTCCCTCCAGTTTGCAACACCTTTATGAATATATTCCCTTTGTATTTCTTTGATGTCACTTCACTGGCTTCCCAGGAAGGGAGAAAGGTTAATGTGCCTGCAATGTCGGCCATCTTGAACTTGAATTTCTTAAAGCTCTGCTCACGGGCTGTTGATACTCCCCTGACCCAAATCCTTTCCATTTCCTTCTTTGTGCCTGGCTGCACTTCTCCCACATTATGTAGCCGTCTTGTTTCCTGCCAGTGTGTGTTCCTTAGCATATTGACCTCATTTGTGTTCATTTTAAACTGTTTCTTCACTTTGTTATGGTCCCATTGACTAGTAATTCTGCCTGCCAAAGTGTTCATGATCTCAGCCATCATCTGCCCAAGAATGACCTTGGAAAACATTTTGGCAAATATAAATGATTATATTTAATGAATTGGATAATACTGAAATTTTTCCTTTCCATTTGAGAATTCTGTAGTCAGGTTGGTAGAATTGCCTGGTATTTCCAGCTTTTAGCTCAATTTTCTCACAAACTTTGTGTCTCTCTGCTAGACATACTATCCAGATTTCCTTTTGCATCCAACCTAAGTATTCATTAAAAATGATGTTAAGAGCTTTTAATAACTTAGGAAAATACTTATATAATAAGATTTTTTAAAGTAAAGGTACAAAATTATAGAGGTATTATCACAAGTAGGGAATAAAATTATGGAAAAAGACAGCCAGAAGGAATATGCCAAAATGTTAATAACAACTGCCTTTGTGTATTGGGATTATGGACTTATTTCTAGTTTTCTACATTTTTGACAATTTACATGTATTTCTTTTAAAATCAAAAAGAAAACTTTATTTGAAAGAGCTTTGTCTTAGTGCAGCCATAAACGTTTTACAGATACTTGTCCTTGCCAGAGGAGCATGTGCTGGCAGAGTGGCGTGGTTTGTTCACAGTCAGCAGTTAATTAAAGAAATTAAGTAAGTGTCATCCATAGGAATATTCCAGTAGCTTTTCAGAACCTGGAAGCCACTCACCCCCAGCACAGGTTGTGTTTCTCTGAAAAGGACACCTGAGCACACTTGGGCCTCTTGAAGCCCAGTTGTCTGAGAGCACCTCTTCTGCTCTCCTTTCCCCAGGACCTCAGCAGTCCATTTCCACGTGGGTTTCCCTTTCGGAGGAGCCTGGCCTACTTGAGAACTCGGAGCATCACCTTGGATCAGGCAGTTTCTAACATTAGATAGTTTCTAACTGTGGGCAATTTCTGACTTTAGACAGCATCCTAACATTAGACAGTTGCTCCACTGTACCTGAGGAGCACTTACTTGGAC
This sequence comes from Macrotus californicus, assembly GCA_007922815.1. NCBI lineage: Eukaryota > Metazoa > Chordata > Mammalia > Chiroptera > Phyllostomidae > Macrotus > Macrotus californicus. Next base: position 2,468 of record VMDR010001816.1, read on the forward strand.
CGTCTCTGTGTCACCTGGAAAGGCCTTTGTGGGGTCAGCTTGTTTGCTCCCTGGTCTTCAGCATGATGACACTCATATCTGAGAAGCAGTTTGTCCACCTCACCGATGTGCTGTCATTTAGTCCTGGGGAAGGCCAATGTTCTGCTCTGGGGTCTTTCTGTAGCTGGTTCTAATGACTACTCACTAGGAATCCTAGAACAAGGAGCCGTGTTTCTTTCTCTAAGTGCCTCAATGGTTGAGGGCGGTGAGATAAATTAAAGGTGGAGATTTACAGCCTCAGTAAACTCTCCCAAAGTGTAGCAGGACTGAAAAACAGCACATTTAAATCCAAACTATTTACCTTGCCTGTGATTTTCTGCATCTTTGTTCATATTGTTAGCGATAAAGTTGAAAAAGCTTTCTTCTGCCAGCGTTGTTTCTTAGCCTGACACCTAACAAAACAAAGGTCTCGGGTTGGTTCCAGGAGGTCACTGCTAAGCATGTGACCTGGGAGTTGTGTGCAGAGGGATTGGGGTCACTTATGTGATGCAATAAAGCAAAAGTGGGTTTTAAAGGAGGAAATGTCGTCACCAGTGAGACTGCCAATGAAAAGAAGTTCACATTTAGTGCCAAGTTCTCATTTCCAGGATGGGATTGCAGCTCTTGACTGTCACATAGTCCTGCATTGAAATGTGACTGCCTCTTGCAAGTCTCCGCTGTGGGAACAGACGGGCTGCTCTCCTCCCTGTGAGGTCGGAGAAGTGCACTTGCTTGTTCTTTCTTGAAGTGCGAGCCAATTAATGGGCTCTGGTTGTGTAATTGCCACTTTTAAAGTGCTTGGGGAGGTTTTATTTTTCTCTTCTCATACTTAATTCCATTTTTCTACATAGCATCTGACAGAAATGAAAAAAGCCAGTCATGTTCTTTCCTGTGTTTTGTCTTTAAAGGGCAAACATTGGTGTTAATTTTGTCAAAAAGTTTAGAACTTGAATGATAAAAGAACATGTACCTGTAAGAGGTTGGCAAAAAGTGAAAATAAAAAATAACAGAATTTAGATCTCGTGCACTCACATACACACACAGGACAAGTCTGACACTAGGCAGACCCCTGTGTTGATGGTGAGATATCACAGCCTGCCCTGTAGAAGGCATCTGTCTGTTAGACCAGACTTGAGACACCTGTTAATCAAACTGTTGCTTATGGGGTAATGAAGTACCAGGAATAGATTAATATTTTGCCATAGAAAACATCAGTAGGGAGTCAGTCACTCATACCTGTGCATCTAGACAAGGGGCTTATCTTCCATACTGCAGGAAGTTTTTATGCAAAAATTTACCCATATATTGGAAGCCATGTGGAAAGTAGATTTTGATGCTAAGTATGTGAACTGAGTTATAAAGTTAGAGCTATCAGCAGGTTCTGTCAGCCACCAGTGGAGAGGTTCCTCCCACCAGAACATCTGACAGGTGAAGGAGCTGGAAGGAAATGAAGTTCCCTCAGCTAGCAAATGATCAGGAGGGAGAAGCTGAGAGCTCCTTCTCTCTTCCTTGCTTGATCCAGGAGCCATGTCACTCTGTGAGGATAATAACTTTTTCCAAGCCTGTCATACATAAAATGAAGCCTGCCTCAGTAAAACTTTTTCAGTGAGCTGTGTGAGCACATTAAAATGTACATGGTCAGAAGATTTTTCTTTTATTGTGGGAAAAACTTTCAAATTAATATTACATTCATAATGACAAAAAATCAAGACCACACTAGTCCAACTGCCATCATCTTTCTTTTCTCTCTTCTACTCTGTGTTAACTGCTCCCTCACATTCTCTCTACACCCTCTTCAAGTTTACTTGCTGTAGCCAGACTAGCATTTTTGAAGCACAGCTCTGGCATTGTACAGCTTAGCACCCTTCACTGGCTCCTCATTAGTGGCACTCTGGATGAAGACCAGCATTCTTCTCATGGCCTAGAATGCCTGCACTGCCTGGCCCCGTCCTGCCTCTCCTTCTCTTCCTGCATCACTCACCCTGTTCACTGCAGCCTGGCTTCCTCTCACCTCCCTCCACGCATCATGCCGCACCCTCCCACAGAGCCTTTGCACATGCCGTGGCCTCTCTCTGGTGCCCTGCACTCTGCCATTTGTGCGGTTGACCTCTGTTATCCTTTGGGAGAAACTAGCTCAAGGGCTAGTTTCTCAGGAAAATCTGCCCTGACCACCCATCTCAATCAGATTACTTTGTTATTCCTTCTCACTGAACTGAGCTACTTTCCTTCACAGTTCCCATCACAGTTTGCAGTGACCCTTTCCTTAGTGTGCTTATTGTGTGACTGCTGTTCTTCCCCACTGGACTGCAGGCTCCGTGAGAACAGGGCTTTGATCTGTTTACCTACTCTTACCCATGAGAGCCTAGCAAGGGCCTAACACTTGTATTGTCTGAGTGGATGAAGAGGTGAGTGCTACCACTCTGTCTCCAGTCATGTGTACATGTTGGCTTCATTTGTCCTGCTGCTCTCTGGACCTGTTGTCATCGCAGCGCTCCGTCAGGAGGTCTGTCCGCTCCAGCTCAGATGCTGTCAGGTAGAGCAAGGCAGAGTTTGTGTGGGAGGATAAGAATTGCTCATTGCCCCTGATAACGTCATCCTTATACACTAGGAATGTGCCTTCCCCACTTCTCTTTATTAACCCATTACTGGTCTGTCATCCTTGATTTATTTACAGCTTTATTCCAGATTTGATCACTGTCAAAGGTTCAGTTTTCTCAGGTCTCCACATCTGTCCTTGCCCCTCAAGTTAATGACTTGGAAACCCCAGTAACTATCACTTGAGATTGGTTACTGGCTGGAAGTCCATTACCTTTATTTTTAACCACTCTTAGAGAGAGTTAAGTTTTTCTTTACGGAGAGGCCAAGTGCTTTAAAAACTGTTTGCCAGCTGTGCCCCTTTCATTCGGAAATTGATTTGATTTAAAATCCCAAGTTTGCCAGGTTAATATGTTTCAATTGCTTCTCTGGATTTCAGAGTGAAAGGTCTTAAAAAAAAATCTGGCCTTAATCTCTGGAGAGGAACTCTAAACCACATGCCGAGGCATTCTGTGAACCTCTCAAGGAGAGTAGGGTCTGTCCAACAGAACAGACCCCACTCTGGCATCCTGGGGCTCTGGGTCCCTCCTACGGTTTCAGGATGGATGCAGAGAGCCCAGCCTCAGCATGGACCAGAGAGCTGCTTGGAGGTACACCTTACAGTGGCCGAGCCGTGGTTAACCCCTTTCCTGAGATAGGCACTGACCATAGAGCAATGCAGACTACCCCTCAGTGGGCCTCTAGTGGGAGTCACAGAACCCTAATGTAGGTGAGCAAACTGAGCATTCAGAAACACCAGAATAACAGTTGTGATAAAAATACATTTTTAAAGTGAATTTTCATCATTCACATCTGCAAAAGAGGAGAGTAGAGCCTGTTAGGAAGGTCAGTGTAGTTTTGATTGTATCTTCTTAAAGTGACCTGCCTTGGTTTGCCTCTGAGAAGCACTGTCTTGGTAATATGCCGTGATTAATGCAGACTCAGCTGTGTCCCAGAATGCTAACAGGCTCGTGTCTCCTTCCTAGGTTAAAAAACAAAAAGAAAAACATTGTTTCTATGAATTCAGGGATCCAGCATGTACATAGAATTCATTTTCAGAGCTGAAACGTCACTCTTCCTTGACTCTCTGATTTATTCCTGTGGCTTCAGCTGTCTCATCCATTCATGTCTTCCATTAAATGTTGGCCCTTTCTGGAATGGCATCTCAAACCCAACTAGTCTGAAACTAACCTCATTGTCGTCTTTCTCCATAAAGCAGCTCCTCCTCTTTGATGTCCCTGCTTGTGTTGGTGGTAACCCCTCTCTGGGCATCTTACTGCTCTGACTCTTCCTTGCCCTCTCTTTTACACCCTTTCTTCCTTTATGTCTAGTCCCATTGGTCCACCCAAATTCAGACCTTACACCTCCCTCCCACAGGAGCCTCTAATAGATTTCCTGGAATCTATACTCCTTTTGCATCTGTGGCTGTCCTGGTGTCTGGAACACATTGCTAGACTGGCCTGGCTTATCCTTACTCCCCTCTGCAGGCATGCCAGTGGTCTACTGAGAAAAGCCTCCAATCCCTGCCTGGGTCATCTGCTGTCTCCACTCTACATGGCCAGCTTTTCCCAGACATCTTGTTTTCAGTATTCTGTGCCACTGTCAGATCCATGTCCAGATTTCAAATATATAATTACCATGTCTCTCTGACTCTCACCAAACTTTCTAACCTTTATCTCTAATTCTCTCCTTACAGGTATCCAACTTTCCTTTCAGTCTGGCCCAATTACTATTGCCAAGTGAGTTCATGCTTTAGATCAGCTAATTATCTTTATTTTCACCTGCTGATCTTCAGGTCTCTGCCCATCCTCTGTTCCCTTCAAAACCCAGCCAAAAATGCTCAGAGCGTTCTTCCTTGATCTTCCTTCTCCCAAACACAAGTAACTGCCCTATTAGCTGAATGTCCATCCTAATTTGTTTGCATATAACTTAATAACATTCACTTTTTCTTGGATCTGTTTCAGAGAATGGAGAGATAAGGGGCTAGGCTGGGAGGATGTTTGCTTTTTTAAAAATCTAACCATTTTTCAAGATGCACTGGAATTGAACCCTGTGAAAGTACAGGGCTTCCCTGGCTGGTGTGGCTCAGTGGATTGAGTGCTGGACTGTGAACCAAAGGGTCGCCGGTTTGATTCCCAGTCAGGGCACATGCCTGGGTTGCTGGCCAGGTACCCGGTGGGGGGCACGTGAGAGGCAACTGCACATTGATGTTTCTCTCCCTCTTTTTCTCCTTCCCCGCTAAAAATAAATAAATAAAATCTTAAAAAAAAAAAAAGTACAGGGCCAGATTTTCCCAGAGCAGCCTCTAGCAAGTCAAGCTATAATCACAAATGCATAGCCCAGCCAACTTTGATTCAGTCTAATGTTTATTAAGCGACCTAGGTACAGGCTACATTGTCAGGGAGAATACTAGGAGAAAGGAAGACATTTCCCCTCTGGAGGAACTTCCAGGTCATACACATTCCAGACATTTGGGAACCATCTCATACACACACACAGTGCAAAATACAAAACAGGACCCTATAATCCTAGAATATTGTCATTGAAAGTACTTCGGAAATCCTAGTCCAAGCCTCTCTCTTTACAGATGAGAATCTGATGCAGAAACTGCAAGTGCCTTTCCCAAGTTCTCCTCTAGTGGAATGGTCCAGATTAGAGCCCAGATGTCCTGATTCTGAGTCCCAGAATTCTGCATGACCTGTAAGGCCATAGTAAAAAACAAACAAACAAAAAAACACCAGACATATAAGGGCTGTAAGAATATAAACATGATCAGAATATGGCATGAAGTTGGGAAAGTTCTTCTGAAAAGATGCATTTTTCAGCCTAGCCACCTACCACCGGCCTCCATTGTAGCTTGGAAAACTGGTGATTCACCAACCACAGAAACCTATGAACTTCAGATTTTAAAATCACATAAAGGAACAAATCAGAAATAGATTCACCTTCCAGAAGATATGATGAAGACCATAGATTATAAATATATGACACTTCATATGATTTCCTACCTTGCTGTCACTACTACTTGCTCTGTGGAATATTAGGATGTCCAGCCTGTTAGCTGTATCATAATTCACGTTTTAAAACCAGTTTTTAAAGTACAGTTTCTATATCAATGGTCAAGACCAGATTGCCTAGGACTTCACTATCCAAGTTATAGCATATATCAGCCTCTCTTTGCTTCCCTGTTCCTTCCTATTATCTACTTAAAAAAAAATCATTATTCTGTTCATCAGGTTGTTCCCTTCTGTCAAAATAAGACTTGCGTGTATGTTTTTCCCTGTTTTAAGCCAATATCTATAAAGCATATTTCCCCCCACAGTTGACATTTTCTTTTCACGATCCCTTGAAATGGAATGTGAGTGAATTTCACCATGGTATTGTAAATCATGTCCTGAGTATCAGTAATAAACATTTCTTACAAAGTTTTAAAGTGTAGTTTCAGGCTGGTGATCATCTGGAATTGCACACATTAACCAGCTGCTTTGGAGGGAATTAGCAATTGTTTTCTGCTCATAACACTTTTTACCTCTTTATTCAAATTTATACAACAAAATGGAGCCCATGTAATAAACCTTAACCAAGCAAAGGAATGTACTCTAAGTAATGTGGCTTAGCAGTCTTGACCTGGAAGGGGTGATGAGTAGTCATTATGTCCATCCTTCTACCTTCAGAGGAATTGTACATTAAACTTGTCCCAGAGAGCTCATGATTTTCCTCTGGTTACAAAGACTGAGTAATATTCCTTGCTTCCTTATCTCCTCTCTGAGCCTTCAAGTGTAAACTTCTTAAGCGGGAGTGATGCTCAGGCAAAGGAGGGAAGCAGTGTTGCTACAGCTGCCGTTAAATGAAAGTAACTTGTGTATATTGTTCTTTTTTCCTTCCTAATGCTCTAGGGAGTTGCTGAATTCTCTGTAGAATTTGGCAGTGGATATATAGGCTTAATAGAAATTCTGACTGCTGGAGCTTTGAAATCTATAGTCCTTTCTCTAGGGTATGCTGGGGATGGGGGAAGGAGGGACTCATGGATGCTTATTTGCTTGTTTTACATTTCTGAAGCTTCTGAATTCATTTCTCCTAATTAAAATAAAAATTGGAACCTAAGCTAATCGAATGTGGAGATCACAGGTTTAAACTAACAAGATGTGATTCTAAAGTTCTTGTTCTCACAGCACCTTTGAGGCCCTCATATCATTGCTTCTGCCTGTTTGTAGGTGCCTCAGGTAGACTGATAACAGCCTCAGATGCACAGAGATGCGATTGTATTGCCCTGTGAGGACAAAGAGGCACCACAATAACATTTAGTAGTGATCAAGTTTTTAGTAAGACATGGCGTGTACTGTGATCTACAATTATGAATGCATTCATTTTTGGATTTCTACTCTGATTTTCAAATTTATACCTTCACATTGCATTAATATTGCATTCTTATATAAATATTAATTAATGTTATAAATTTCTGAGATGTGAAGGAAACACGGGCACACACTGTCTTCTAAGCCTTTCATATTTGGGGATGGAGCAACTGATATTCTCAGGCTCTATTTTCTCCTTTTGTTACTTCCTTAACTAAGACCATTATTCACTAATCATTGCCCTGATAAAACCCCCAATTTGTGGGGCATGGAACCATGTTAACTCAGAAATTTATTATCTGTCCATCCATTAACTTAGCAGGCATATTTTGAGGCACTGCCCTAGGCCGGGCCCTATGCTGGGTGCTTCCTTCCTCTCCTGGGCTCATTAGTTAAGCTTTCCCTTCAGCTCAGGGCCAGTGGGAGCTGAGAGGCCTTGGTCCAAATGTAAATAGAGGCATTTGTGTATTCTGACACACCTAGATGGACCATTTCTTCTCTGAGGGAGTAAGTAGGAATAACGTTTATGAGAGCAAGCAGCCTGCTGCACCAGCAAGCACATACTATGCAGAAGGGAGTGGGCTCACCCTTGGTCGATACAGAAAGATCACTCCTTCTCCCTTCAGTCCGCTGGAGGAAAGTTCAAGTGTGCCTTTGAGCACAGATCTTCCCAGAGACCGCAGGATTGCAGCCTGCTCACTCAGCCAATCCGCTTCTTTGTTACCTTTGTATTGGAAACAATAGCCTCAGCTGGGCAGCCTTAGCAAACTGAGCATGTTTTGTTGCAGGCCCGTGCCAGTGCTTTTTTTTTCTGCCCTCTCTGATGGTAAGTGTGATGTTCATTTTGTAACGAGCACTTACAGTTTCTGTGAACTGTGTAATACCATATAATAAGCAGTAATTTCCCACTTACCCTTGATAACAGGAGATTTCTGCTTGGCTTTTAGTGATAGCCAAAACATGAGTAGTTTTTACAAAGATGATGAATTTTCAGAGGCATCTCTTTTCACAAGATGGATTGGCAAGTTGTTTTCCAAGTGTGTTCAAAATTTGTAATGTCTAATCTTGCCTTTAAAAAGTCAAAGTCAAATCAAATGGTTCTGAAGTAGCCATTTGTAATAAAATGACTATATCCATTCTTAAACTCGTTTTAGCTCTCTCCTGGCTGTGCTTTTCCTCAAGGGATTGGTGGCTTGAAGCTTAGCCCAGTAGTTAAGATGATAAAACTGCCAAGTCTCAAGTTATTGTTTTAAATTTTCTATAAGAGATTGTACCTTAAATATAAAGTGAACTCGCCCTGGATGGCTTGGTGCCCTTCCCTGAGAGAGGAGGGTCATCGTGCTCTGTGCTCTTCTCCCCTGAGCCATACACTGTCAAGACTGGATGGGGTTCTTGCCCTTGATTTTTTTTAAATCATTACGGAATACTTAAAAAAAAAAAAAACAGACACAAGCTTTACACTTTAATCCTCCCCACCTCTATTTAAAGTCATCTCTTGACTTTCCCTTGACAAGTGCTCAGAATCCATAAAATTCAGTGTTTTCCTGCAATAAATAAAGATTTCTTTTTCATTAGACTGTCTTACCTGTTTCTGAGACATGGCTTGCGTTATCTATTCATGCATTCCTGTGGGCCTCTTGGTAACCACTTACCCTCTCAGACAGCGTGAGCCAGACTGTCAGCCGCTCATTTTGTGACATTGGGGAAGCCGCATGAATCATGATGATAGGAGCCCCAGTACTTCCATGATCACTGGCTCCTGCCATTTATCTGTCGCAGGCTGGCCTTCCTACAGATTGCTGGCGTGGCACTTCGCTGTGTCTGACTTTCTAAAACCAGGATATCAGTGAATGGTGTCAACTAAGATGCAGAAGTTACTTGAGCTGACCTCACATTTAAAAGATGATTGTGCCTTTTTGGCACAAAAGGTTGGATTTGTTCATCAGAATGACAGATTGATCCTCTCTGTGTGCAGAGTTCTGTGTGGAGTTATGAAGAAAAGCGAAGATAGACTACTTGCCTGTAGTCTAGCTCAAAAACAACATACACATCAAAAAAGACTCTCCTATCAGCGGACTCTTTCCGAGTGTCACCTAAAAAGCAAACTGGAGTTGAATGATTGTTCACTTTCTGTGTCTACTTAAAAGTTCATCCGAATACCAGAAGAAATAGTGTACAGTCTATGAAGACAGTTTATCAGAACTAAAAAGCAAGAGAATCACACCTTCATGAAGTTAGTTTGCTTCTGAGTGAGGTGTGGGAGAAGTGTGTGCCTGCGTGAAGGACGTGCTTCCTGTGGTCGCCAGCATCTTGCAGGGGTGTCCAACCTTTTGGCATCTCTGGCCTACACTGGAAGAGTTGTCTTGAGCCACACATTAAAAACACTGCAACACATGATCACAGAACAATCTCATAATGTTTTAAGTAAATTTACAATTTTATGTTGGGCCACATTCATAGCCATCCTGGGCCGCATGTGGCGCACAGCCCGCAGGTTGGACACCCCTGCCAGTGTTGCTCAGAGAAAGTACTTCTCATCCGTCTGGCACTTTCATAGCCCCTCTGTGTCCCGAATACACCATCTCAATGGCTCTTGTTTTCTTTCTCCCGCAGTGCCTAGCTCGAAACTGCCCTTGTGCATGTGAAACTGAATCAGCGCTGCACATGAAATGCACTGACCCAGGTGGAAGCAGATTTTTAATGAAATACCCAAGAACAGCCCATTTTCTACCAAAATCTCTGGAGTCTTAGTAATCACTGGTGCCCACATTTTTCAGTTGTTTACTGGGACTTGATTTCTAGCTGAGCATGTTGTCTTTTGGGGTTTATTTAGATTGATTTAATTAAATTCAAATTTATGGTTTGTGGGGTCCTTTTTTGTGGAGACACCTCCCGCCACAACTACAGGTAGAAGAACGTTGTGTGGTAGCAGGCGCTTGTGATAAAAGTGAAGGTCTTTCCTTGAGAGCAGAGTGGTTTGCCTACATTTGACTTGGTGTTATTGTTTAGCTTTTGTTAGGATGTTGGGTATTTGGATTTAAGGTTTGGGGGCAGTTTTCCAAGTTGTTTGAAATGATATCACAGACCAGTGTTTTCTTTTAGAAAAGTCTACATCAAATCATTTGTTAATTTTACTACCAATGAAAAGTAAGGTAATGTAGGGGGGAAGATATGGAAAACTCAGCATTGTATTCTCAAAGAGTACCTAAAATCTGTACAGTGTTGCCAATTCCTGGTGTCCATTCTGTTTGGAAAGGGAGCTGAGGAGGAAGAGCCCACAGCAGAGGGGCTCTGGGAAAAGGGTGTGGGGGAGCAAAGTGAAAGCTGTTGTCATCATTGTTATTTCTTAAATGAGGTGCTCCGCTGTTGTAACGAGAACTTCTGACTCATGTTTTCTTGAGAAATGAGGTTCCTTGCTCTGAAGTCTTTTCCCATGCAAGTGATGAGGCCTGTCCTTTCTACCTCTGGCCAGGGGTCCTTTTGCCCAAGGGATCTGTGGACAGCGCTGTGTTTCTGTACCAGCGTTTCCCCAAGTGTTTTGTTGTATGCATTTGAAAGCATTCTGAGAAAGGGACTGCCAGAGAGATCCATGGCACAAAAAGGGAGGACACAAGGGTCAGATGAATACCCACGTATGAGAACCCTCAGGAAAAGCAGACACTTGGAAAACATGGGAAGTGTCAGCTACTGACATCTTTGTTACTAGTATTCCTTTACTTTCTTTCTAGTTGGTCTCCTACGACCTTGTCCACCTGGTGCACACCCTAGGTCTGGGGCCATTTGCTGCTAAGATGATTATGTCATGCTCATCTTCATCACTGACCTCACCACCATAAGCCTTGAAATGTGAGTGGTGCTGGGGACCAAATGAAGTTCACAGTGAAACCTGAGCCCTCCTCACCTGGCTCAGATTTCAGATTTCACAATCATTTCTCTTTTTGCAGCTGCATTTGCATAGCAGTCCTGTAAGTTTGTTCTGAGAGGTCAGGGCTGGGGAAGCTTTAGCCCTTGCTCTGACCCTCCTTGACTGCCTACCTCTTTCTGGACTGCCATTTTACCTACAGGAAACCTGTACGGACATCTGAAGCTTGCAACTTGGCAGCCCCCCATAACTGCCAAGAGTATGAAGTACAGGGTCCCTGTGGGTGAGCAGCTTACTGCACATCCCAGGACTCATGTGTCCCAGACACTCGGCCAGGGGAAGGTTCAGAGCCCCACCTCCAGGGAAGGTACAGACTAGTAGGTGAAATAATGTGTGCGTGAATGAAAGTAAAACATCCATATTGGAATTGTTTGTTAAATGTAAAATTACTTCAGTCTCAGCCTTTATGTTAGTGATTATGTTCTTGAAATACTTACCTATATCTCACCATCAGGAAGAAAAGTGTGCAGTACAGCAACATTAACTGCGCGTGAATGAAGTAGAACAGGCAAAATAAAAATCCCTGGACGAGAGTCAGGAGGCCTTGCTCTCAGCCATATTCTACCCTGACTGGCGAGTGTCCTTGGGCAAGTCCTTTACTCTCCCTGTACTCTGTCTCCACATCTGTGAAACAGCTTCCTAAAATGATGCTTACAGCTAGACTTCAAGAGCTGCTTTATTGAAATAGCACAGGTTATTGTCATGTTATCAATAAAAGCACATAATAGTTCTGTAAAAAACGAAGTACAAAGGATTTACCTCAAAAGCACTTTCTAACATATATGTAGCATGATTCTGCAGTCCTAGGATGGTGTGTTGGCTGGATAGATGCACAGACACTGACATACATGTGTGCTATATATATAAAATACATATGAGTGAGTTTTTAACTCTTACATGTGAGGTAGAACCGATCTCTTTAGCTGCTTCTCTCCGTCTCTTAGACCCTGCAGACTAGCATTAATTGTCATGTCCTGGGGCCCAGACAGCCGCACGGAGTTCCACCTCTAGAGAAAAGCTTTCAACCACAGATATTCTTGTTGGGAAATAAAAAACAGAAACAACAGTCTGGAGTATATCCAATACCTTGAGCTTCTTGGAGATCCATGCTGCTATAACACATTGTAGTGAAATTATATTTGAAAGAAATATAGTCACATAGAACCACAAACAGAGGTGATGAGTTTGTATTGACAGAAGGGTTAGGAAGTTAGCCTTTTTCTTCTAAAATCATTAAGTATATACCTCATGACTGGAAGCCTTTTCTTAATGAAATATGAACACCCATAAGATGTTGGGTATGCATTAAAAATGTCTTAACATTTGTATTTTTAGCATGGACACGGTGGTATCAGTTAGAATAATTAGCCCTTGCCTGTAATCTAAAAGCCTTATCTCTTTACTCTTACTTTTTTAGAAGGCAGATGTTTTAAAACTGATTTGAAAATCAAATTTGCCCTTCAGTGATTTCATTTGGAAGAAACATAGAAGTAAACATTATAAAGAAGGCTTTTCAATACATTATGCATGCAAATGTGGCAGCCGAATTCGGGCTCGCAAGTGGAGGTGGATGACTGTTCCGGTTGAGAAAGGTTGAGTTGTTGAAATGAATACAAAGGTCACCGACCCGCGAGTCTGTCATTTAGTAGAAGGGCTGTTGCTTCATGTTAAACTCTACCTGCCAAAAGGTGAGAATTGAAAGCTTCCAGCACGCAAAGTGAGGCCACATTAAAGGTGCAGTCGCTGTCTTTGAACAGTCTGTGGAGCACTTTTATTGATCTTGCTCTTTGCCTAATCCTGTGCTGGATGCAAGAGAATGGGGTTATGAGGGGTTGTTTGTGCTCTTCCCGAAGTACCCCACTGGTGCTGAGGATCTGGAGGCTGTGGTCATAGGAATGAAATATGTGCTGCAGAGACTCACTCTGATTCATTTACACCACTGTCTGGTATGCCCTCAGGGGTCAGGGACTATGTCTTATTCATCTTTGAATCACCAAAACACAGCACAGAGCCTGACATGTGGTAGGAGCTTAGAAATGATTTGTGAACAAATAAATGAATGAACTAATGAATGAATGGTTATTTGGGGGGAGCATTTTTTTAAATTAAATTATAGCACAAATTTGTCAGACATATAGTGAATTAGATAAAGGTTGTTACTATGGAAGAGTAGAAAATGAGATTTAAACTAATTCAAACCAGTTTTTTGCTCTGAGACCTAGAGACGTCTTCCAACAAGGAAGTATGACCACCCTATCCTAAATGTGAATTAAAAACCCGGTTGGCCTAGCTCCTCAGTTGGGTGGATTCAGAAAGTGGATGGTTCCCCAGAACATCCACTGAGAAGGGCTTGCAGAATGGACAGGGCCCAGCCTGGCCTTAGGAGGAAGTCTGGCCTCTTGATGTGACACTAAATCATGATCCAGAGATACCCATTTTAAAAAGCCTCATTAAATGAATGGCAGCTCGAAAGTCCATCCTTGACCCTTCTCTGACTGGTGACTTCCAGGTCATCTTTTATGCCCAGCTGTGTCACCTCCTTTATGAATTCTGACCCCCCCCCCCCCCCCCGACTAAACTTGGAACAGCCAGAATACCCAACTCAGGCGAAATGTGGCAAAGACCTTCTGTTCTCCTTGATCAGTCCTAAAACAGGACTCACAGGCTTGGCAAGGAAAGGGGGCATTTCAGGCCTGATCAAATGATGAAACCACTTTTACTTCACGTCTCTTCTCTGGTGATGAGGGAGGAGCTGCATCTGGTTTTGTTCACTACTATATTCCTGCCATTTGGTAGAAGCTTGGTGTGTGTGCATTTGCATGAGTTATCCAGAATATTATCTGTTTCCTAATAGATAAAAGTTACAACTGGGGCCCCGGCTGGTGTGGCTCAGTGGATTGAGCACCGTCCTGAGAACCAAAGGGTCGCTGGTTCAGTTCCCAGTCAGAGTACATGCCTGGGTTTTGGGCCAGGTCCCCAGTAGGGGGCACATGAAAGGCAACCACACATTGATGTTTCCCTCTCTTTCTACCTCCCTATCTCTCTGTCTAAAAATAAATAAATAAAATCTTAAAAAAAAAGTTACAACTGGAATTTGGGAAACTATGGATAACATAATAATTAAAAAGAAACTGGGGGACCCAGAAATTCTCCTCCCAGGTATATACCCAAGAGAAATTATAATATACATCCACCCAAAAACTTGTGCATGAGTGTTCATAGTAGCATTAGTCATTATAGTCCCAAATTGGAAACAATTCAAGTGTCTATCAACTGATGAATAGATAAACAAAATGTGGTATATACATGGAATATTATTTGGCAATAAAAATGAAGTTCAGATACATGCCACATCATGGATTAACTTTGAAAATATGCTAATTGAGCCCTGACTGGTATGGCTCAGTTGGCTGGGCATCAATCATCCCGCAAAGTGGAGGATCTCTACTTTGATCCCTAGTCAGGGCACATGCCTGGGTTGCAGGTTTAGTCCCTGGTCAGGACACATTGTAAGAGGCAACTGATCGATGTTTCTCTCCTTCTCTTTCTCCCTTCCTTTTCCTCTCTCTAAAAATAAATAAAATCTCTCTTTAAAAAAAAGAAAGAAAACACGCTAAGTGAAAGAAGCCAGTCACAAAAGACCATATATTGTATAATCCATGTCTATGCAGTGTTCAGAATAGGCAAATCTCTAGCGACAGAAAATAGATTATTAGTTTCCAGAGACGGAGTGTGTGGGGAAATGAGGAATGACTGCTAAAGAGTAAGGGGTTTCTTTTGGGGTGATGAAAATGTTCTAAAATTGATTGGGGCGATGGTTACACAATCCTGTGAGTATACTAAAACCATTGAATTCTACACTCTAAAAGGATGAGTTTTATGGTATGTGTATTATATCACAATAAAGCTGTTATTTGAGAGAGAGACAGAGACAGTGGGACATTTCTAGACCATGACTGAAAGTACCCTTGTAAGAAGAACTGTTTATATTAGGGACCAGGGACAGCACTGTGCGACAGAAAGGCCCTCATTTTCCTGCTTTGTTAATGTGAATAGTGCAGATTACAAACCCCTGCAGCTTTCAGCTCACAGAAGCACCACGTTAATGGGGTTCTTGGCCATTGAAGAAGGCTAGACTAAAACTGCAGCCAAGACACACATCTTTTCTCTCCAATGCATTTGTCCTGCCTTCTTGCAGTTCCTTGAGAAGGAAGATGAGAGGGGTGGGTCACATTCACTTTTCCTTTCTCTCCTGCTTCCTGCCCCTGCCCCACCTCTTCCTTATTCCTCATGGTTCTCTCTGCACAGATGTGTGGCTGAACCAAGGATTACTGCTTTAATGCATTTTCATTTACATATTCAAACCCAGAGGTTTCATTGTGGGGCTTTGGGGTGAGAAGAGGGCAAAACTCAAACCATAGGGCCCTGCTGCCACAGTAAAAAGAATGGTCCAGTCTTCCTCACCTGTGGCTGGGCCCCCGCTGCCCCCAGGAGCCAGCGCAGGCTTCAGGAGTGTTGGCACCGTGGCCCTGGATTGATGAATTGCCAGGCTCTTGATCAGCCATTTCAGCTCCTCTCACAGCCACTTTATGTGTTGGCTACTAAGTCAACAGTGTGAATTCCTACTGTAAATACTCTTGCCCTTGTGTTATAATGGGATTTTAAGTCAATAAAATTCAGATTCTGAAATCAAAATGATCCTTGCCCCTGATGTTACACTGGAATAAGTACATATAAATACAAGAGTTAGAGACATTTGCATGAACTTGACCTGATTGAGCAACAGTCCTTTTTTGATATGGAAACAATTGAATCCTGTGACAGAGCTCCATTCCCGAGATTAATTCTACACTGACCTCGAAGAGGTCTCTCATAAGCCGTGGCTTTTAAGTAGCACGTCTGTGTTATCCCCCATAATGCATTTTTACCACCAATTACTGTCTGACCTAACTCAGTGCTGGTAATTCAATTTGATTCTTTGATGGCCTCATACAATATTGATAACAAAGTTGATAATAATAATGGTGTGAGATTGGAACCAAGAACCATTTTTATTAAATTGAGTGAAGACATAGTAGATGTATTTGATCTCTCCCAATTCCATAATGCTCACTATTACTCATTCATTCAAGAAATAAACAAATTGAGCACCTACTAGGTGTTAGGCACTGAACAAAGCAGACAAGATCTCTGTTTTTATTCAGTTTACATCCTAGTGGGTGTAATGGCAAGGACAGATAACTAAGAAAGTTTCAACTCCTGACAAATGCTATTAAGAAAATGAAACAGGGTAGTAGGTAGACAGTGACAAGTCCATGGAAGTCAGGAAGCAGCTACTTGAGGTCAGAAAGGGTTCCCTGAGAGGGTGGCATTTCAGCTGAGTTAAGTAATATAGAAGTCGGCCTTACAAAAGCTTGGGGAAAGAGAATTTCAGTTAGAGTTAAGGCTATGAAGAGAGAATGGACTCGGTGTGTGTGCAGAACCAAGAGATGACTGATGCTGCTGAGAAGTTTGGTGAAGGAGTCAGAGTGGTATGAGATAAGACGGAAAGGCCAGCAGATCCCAGACCATATATAACCTTTAGGTCTTTGTAAGGAGTGTGAATTCTAAGAGCAATGGGAGTTATTGGAGGGTTTTAAGCAAGGGTGTGGTGTGAACTGCTTTCTGATTTTTAAAAATCACTGAGGTTGCTGTGTGAAGAATGAATTGGAGGGAGTAAATTTGGAACTGGGAAACCAGCAAGGAGGCTGTTGCTATAACCCAGACAAGAGACGACAGGGTCTTGTACCAGGGTGGTGATGCTGGAAATGGTGAGAAGTGGGTGGCTGTGGAAAACCTATTGTCGATGGACTGGACTGGGGGCCAGGATGGAGATCGGGGAGAAGAGAGAAGGAGATTATGTACGTCCCGGTTCTGTCCTTGGTTCTGGACATTTCAGCATTTCACCGTTGTTGTTCTCTTCAGTGTCCTGAAATAAGACAGAAGGCGTGCTTCTTGGGTTTCTTAGATGGGAGGGAGAAGAGGTGACTACTAGGATAGGTGACAGATGTGAGGTTTGAAATCTCTGCGGCCTCTGATGTGGGACCAAACCAACAGGATGGGATTTAATGGGGATAAATGTGATGCCCTCCATTTAGGTTCAGAAAATCAGTTGTATAAATACAGTGTGGGGGCAGTCAAGCTTAAGAGAAGTTTATGTGAAAAAGAGTTGTGCTTGCAGCTGGCCACAAACTCAGTGTGAGGTAACAGTTAGGATGAGGCTGCTACAGACCTGGGCCAGTATCAGTCAATGCTGGCTGCCTAGTGTCCATGTGCCCATGCAACCTTCCATCGTGCTCTGTGTTGGTCAGGACACGTGCAGCCCTGCTTAGAGAGGTGCACTGAAGGTGACCAGATGCTGTGAATTCAGGAAGCCATTTCATGGGGGGGATCTGCTGAAGTAACTAGGGATGAGACAAGACTCAGGTAAAACAAGACCATGGGAGTTCTAAAGTCATAATAATTATCTTTAAATATGTGCACAGCTATCTCATGGAAAAGAGACCTAATTCTGTTAACCCTAGAAGCTGACTCTAAATAAACTTTCTATTGCTACCCTCAACATACATTAACGAGTATCTGTTCTGTGCCAGTTACTGTTTTTTAAAAGTCCCTGAATTTATGGTACTCACTTATGATCTAGAGAGACAGATATACTTGTATAAGGGAATAAGTACAATAAGTATTACAGAGTGCACAAGTATGCATCTAGTACGATGGGGACACAGTGGACAGAGTGACCATCCTACCTGAGAAGGGCTGAGAGAGGTCTCTCGGGGGACGTACCACTTCTGAGCCTTGAGAGATGATCAGATGCTTGATGGACAAATCGCACGTGCAGAGAGGCACAGGGGTGACATAGTCTGGTGCATGTTCAGGTAACTAAGCTCAGTTGGCATGACCGGAGAGCAGGATGGGAGGTCTGGGGATGGCCCATTCTTGAGGGTGAGGAGGATTTCTCCAACAGTGTGCCCTTGGCCGCCCCTGGGGAACGCACTAGAGACAAAGCTGGAGGGACAAACTGGGACCAGACTATAGAAATCCCTGGACACCATGTCAGGGAGTTACCTTGACAAGGGAGTAGCTTATTCTTTAGGCAGAAGAGAGGAGTGATAAAGCTGTGCTTTTGATTCAGGTACATTGTTCCTACAACAATAAAATGAGTTATTAGTAAGAGCGCTTGGAGATAGGAAAACCAGGGAGCAGCAATTAGAGATGAGAGGTAATAAGAGGCTAACCTAGAACTATAGCAGTTGGGACAGAAAGTATTCCAGGTGAGAAACTGAAGTGGGGTGGCCCCCTTTAGGAAAAACTCTGTAACTCAAAGTTGGGCAACCAGTCAGTAGGCTGCACTGCTGAGAGCAAACCAGTCAGAGACTAAAGGGCTTCACCTAAGAAAAGCACCACATGTTATTCCAGAAGTGCCATTGCAATAGAACCCGCTGTTCCCAAGTCTGTCAGCTAATCAGCATGGAAAGCCTGCTGGCCCCATGCCGCCTTCTCCATTACACTCACTCAGAGCTCCGTCTGCAAGAGGACTTGCAAGCGCGAAGGGAAGTGATCCCTCATTTTGTTGTGGATGTGGAGCTGTGACCTTTGGCAGATGTCTTTACGGCCTCTCCTGCAGCGCTCTTGCACCTACCCTAGCCAGCTCAGATGGCCACTGCGGCCCGCCAGCCCTGCTGCCTCAGCCGCCTCCTGCTGTTGGATCCCTTTCCTCCCCTTCTGCCCATGAGAGCAGAGGGGCCGGGACCGACATGTGTCTGGGGCTCTGTAGCATTCAGCCGAGCCTGGTTGTATGGCTCCAGCTCTTACTCTCCATTACTCTCCAGCTCTTTTTGAGAGGCTTATCATTTAGGCCTTCAAGAATCTTTGGATTAGAAATCTGAGGAATTTAAAGCCAGGAGGTAGAAGAATTTAAGCTGCAAACCACATAATAAACGTGTGTGCCCTTAAGACAACGTTAAGTGGCAGCGCTAATGAATACAGCCAGGACTTCAAAGCACAAACTCCCAAAATGACCTTGTTTGGAAAGAAATTACAGTGCCAGAATTCTCTGGAAACTTGAAGAAAGGAAATATCTGACCTCTTCTCTAGATGATGTTCTGTGTGTCCTTGCCCTAGAGGATTTGATTTCCCTGTTAAGTGACTTTGCACTGGGGGAGACTTGAGACGCAGGTTGGATGACAAAGCCACTCCAGGACACACGTGCTAAGTGGTAACCCTTACACTGCCCGAACATCTACTTGTCACAGCTGTAAAATCCTGGGTCAAATTGTGGTTATAAAGTCGATTGCTTCCAAAGCAGCCCTGAGTCTCTAGGTCTTTGTTTTACTCAGGGCTGCCCTGTCAGCTGTGAGCTTGCCTTTGATAGGCCGCAGCAGTGTTCTTCACGTCTAACCAGTGTTTGAATGTTTGTGAGAGACTGTAGTTAATTGGATCCCCACGGTACCGCAAATGGCTTTAGAAGCCTCATGTGCTGGGGACATAACTCTGTGGCTGTGTGCATGCATGCATACGTACACATGTGCCTTCACATCTGAGCATGCACCATGATACTTACGTGTCCTAACCCAGGTCTCAGGTTTGAGCTTTTAATACTTCTTTTTCCAAAGTCAAAAATCTTGGCATCACCCCTAGATTCTTAGACTTTTTCCTGTCACTCTTTTTGTGTGTGATGTTTGGTGGCTAGTTGGAGCTGCCCAGCCAGACTCATCTTGATGGGTGGTTCTAATCCATACTTACAGACCTGTTCTGACCCTCCACTGACTTGCCACCTGCTGTGTGCCAGCCCAGCCCTGTGTCCCTTCGCAGGGTCGCAGCAACAGCAAGGGCCTCCACTCTCCCATCTTGGAAGTGCTCTACTCAGTTACTGTGAAAACTGCCAAGTGTTACCCATTGCTCCATCTTGAGAAGGATGGCCACAGTGGGTTCCTTATGCATAGGCCGCCATGCTTTGAATTGTGCTGTCCGACCCCTTAGGTGGGGATCAGTATCTTATCAGTTCTCCACAAGAGAGAGGGTTTGCACTTCCATTCCCTCTCTGAAACCTGAAGTGAGCTATTCCTAGTAATGTGAACCAGCCTAACATATCTGTGAATGGAGCAGGGAGACCCAGAGAGAGCAGCTTAAGGCAGGTGTTTTTACAAAGGAAAAGGAGGGCACAGGAATTGCTAAGTACCTTAGGGCAAGACAGTCTGGTGTGCTTTGCTTTAGGTTTTAGGACATCTGGAAAGGAAAGAAGCTAATCTACGTCTGGTCTTTTGCCTCATATCCCTCGCTCATTGAACACGAGTATCATTAGACTTCTCTTTTTATGTATGTGTCATATCTGCCTCAAATGAACTGGCGTGCATGGAGATTGTCCCTAAGTGGTAAAATGCTTTACAAACAGAAGGTATCGTTAGATTTCTTCAACTAGAATGGAAGCTCAAAGAAACTCATCAGGTTGCCCTCGATGCTTCTTTGCTCTCTCAACAGGTAGTCCCTAATCTCTGCTCCCTGCCTGGAAGTTAAATGATCATTTCCAATCAGGCTAGAGTTGGCCTCCTGTTATTCTCTCTCATAGCACTGTTTTCTCCTTCATGACACCTGTCACAATTTATTATTTTATGTTATCTATAGTTTACCTATTAATGTGTCTTTCCCATTAGGCTTTAAGATCCATGAAAGTAGGGGCCCTGTCTGCTTTATTCATATCTACATTCCCAGTAGCCATATCAATATTTCTTTTGAGTTACTAAAGTTTCCAGGAAGACATTAGGGACAGAGAATGTCTCTGTTCTCCTAGAGCTTACCAACTGGGGAAGTACTTAACCTTTACCTTCAGGTTCTGCTACGCCAGCTTCCTAAAGTACCTGGACCATTCCACCTTTCCCCATTACCATTGAATTTGACTGCTGGTGGCTTGATTCACATAAGTCTTAGGGCCTTGAGAACACATTACTGGGCAAGAGATGGCAGCTGCCTTAGTTGACTTGTCCTTGTTCCATTTGTCCATGGTGTTGGAGGAGAAGGGCTGGATGGGTTTGGGGCTCCAGATTCAGAGAAGGGGGTAAGTGGACTTCTGACCAGGCATTTAGAGACAAGTTCAAAGGCAACCCTGGGGTGACCCATGGAGAATGCATGCTCTTTCGTATCTAGCTGTCTATGGTAACAATGTGTGCCCATCTCAGAGGGAACTCGTTAAGACAGTCACCTGAACCAGCAAGAATTCCATCAGACGTCACTTACATTTAACTAAATGTCTTTCAGACCCATATTTATGGATTTACCCTAATTAGATTGTGGAATTGCAATATCAGACTTCATTATTACCTTGAAATCACAATTTCACTCCGAGTGACCAAGACTTGTAGGCAATTTAAGCACCACCTGACACACGTACTTTGAAACAATCTCCATGGTAAGCTGCAAGTTCATAACCAGTGATGTTTGGATAACTCTGATTAAGTGTATAAATCATGGAAATCAGAAACGGAAAGAAAAAGTCAGTTCTATACTTGAACCGCCACACACTGGTCTTTGGCTCAGTAATGGCTCGCTCTCTCTCCTGCAGATCGTGGTCTCACACAGATGTTTTCTCTCTGATTTTACCTTTCTTTCATGACACTCCCTTACCCGGTTCAGACCTTCCCTTTCTACTGCTTACACATTGTGTATACTTAGGCTGGGAATCTCTAAAAGCCTTTGTGTTGGGTTTTTAAGTATTTTCTGTCAACCTTGGTTTTACCCCAAGGGTCCTCTTCCCCAAGCAGTGGCACTGGGTTTTGATAATCCTTTTCTTTCTCATTATGAGATGGCCCTCATCCAGAATTATGCTCGTGGCTATATCCAAAATTAGGACCATTGCTCAGAAGGCCAGGACTTGCCAACTGAGCCAGGCAGACAGATAAATCCAAGAAGAGGAATGACAACATAGAAAAGCAGGTTGTGCTGGCCAGGAGACTCAAATAAATCTTATTACTGACTTGTCCATTCTTCAGAATTGTACAGAATTCCCAGGCACTCCAAACACTGTAGGAGGAAGTGAAACCAAATTAGGGATTTCCAAAGCAAAATGAGAAATTGGGCCTTGGCAGGTGTGGCTCAGTGGATTGAGCACCACCTTGTGAACCAAAGGTTCACTGGTTCGATTCCCAGTCAGGGCACATGCTTGGGTTGCAGGCCACTTCCCCAGTAGGGGGCACTCAAGAGGCAACCACACATTGATGTTTTTCTCTGTTTCTCTCTCCCTTCCCTTCTTTAAAAATAAATAAAGTCTTAAAAGAAAGTGGGAAAATTTGGGGAACATCTTGAAGCTGGATGTAACCAATTTGAGATTTTTTTTAAAGAACGGAAAATAAAAACACAGCAAATAAATGAAATGTTTGGGTGAACTTGAGCAGAAGTAGTATGACAGGACAAGGGC
Organism: Macrotus californicus; assembly: GCA_007922815.1. Lineage (NCBI taxonomy): Eukaryota > Metazoa > Chordata > Mammalia > Chiroptera > Phyllostomidae > Macrotus > Macrotus californicus. Next base: position 24,786 of record VMDR010001816.1, read on the forward strand.
AAGCCTGAGGATGGGTGAGGAACTGGGTAGGAAGAAAGATGGCTGAGTAACTAAATTGAGAATGCCTGTGTGAGAATACCTTCCATGTTTCAGAGAGTAATTGTTTGGCACTATAGTTTAGTGGGATCAGATGTCAGAATATTTTCAAATTATTTTTTGTGATAATCTACAAATCTTCCCCCAAACTCAGGATTAGAACTTCATTCCTGCTAACTTGCCACATCAGACATACATTAAAAAAAATAGGTAAAGAATAAGTAAAGCAAGCAGTTGGGGAGGAACCTAGGGTGGGATGCTAGAGAGCACACATGTGGCCACATACCCGCCTGTGTGCGTACACCCAACTATTAATGTATACTTCACACGTCTGTCTCTCTGCTTTACATTGGATATATGTGGGGGTCCCTGTTTTTGAGATACCAAGATGAGTGTTATATATCCTTCCACTGGAACCTTTACACATATGCTACATGTGTCTTGCCCATTATTGAAGTCAGGGTTCTTTTGTTAAGTAAATAAACTAGATGAATTATCAATGCTAATTTAGTTCTTTCTCCCTTTATCAGTGTGATTTTCAGCATTTTTATTAATACTCTTAAGTGTTGTATTTGAGTGACTAAGAGCCATGTCATTGTTGTTTTTTAAGACAAATTTTATATTTCAGTGTCAAATGTATCCAATTCATGATAAGTGCTTAGACCATTCTCTTACCTTCTCTGGGCTTCATTTTTTCTTCATGACAGTGAATAATTATTCCAGCTCCGCCCTGCTCTGCGGCGATATTTGGAAGGTAAATGAGATCATATCTCTGACAGCATTGCCTGATCTTCAGAGACAGTCTGCAGTGTTGTTACTAGGTCGTTATTGTTCTCTTCGGAGTTGCACCCCATGCAGCAAAACGCTGGTGGCACCCACAGTTGAGCTAAGCTTTCACTGGCAAAGTAATTTAAATGCAGTGGCTCATTGTGGGTTGTGCTCAGGGCTCACTGTGACGTCCTGTGGGCAGGAATTTAGTGGTGGTCCTGGCCTGTGTTTCTGCACAGGGATGTCTGAGACAGCGAAGATGGTGGCATTAGCTTTCCGGGGGGAGGCTTTTGGTCAGGAGGTGACTAAGTGATTACAGGAAGGCAGGTGCTGATTTACCTGTTTGCCAGTTGATTTTCTTTAGGGAAGCAGTGTTTCAATTTACTGCATTCCTTGGAGGTTTGACATATCAATTAGATGCTATCGACAGTAATAGAGGGGCAGTTGCTGTAAATGTGAAGTTTTTACTGGTAAGCCATGAAATGACACCCCAAGGGACTGTAACAGAGTGGCGTGATAAATATCATGTTACCTGCATGCGGGCAGAGGGACTGATTAATAGGGGAGGATGACTCTATCTCCTACACTAAAACATTATTTATTCATTTGCTGTCAATCAAACCTTCTGTTCTAATTGGCTGAAAGGTTAAATCATCAATGTCTGCTCATAAACCAAGGTAAGGTAGGAAGAAAAGCAGCATTAAATCACAATCAGTAGCTTGTTTATTTACTGCATTATTGCATCGGTGTGACCTTGGAGAGCCTTTCTCTATTCTCTGGTTTCAGTAGCATCCCTAAGCTGAGGACTCAGGAGCATGGGTGGAGTTAACAGAAAGGAGGTGCTTGCCATGCCTGGTGGAATAGCTAGAATCTACAAAAGACAGGGCTTGGTGTGACGGTGCAGTGTTGCCTCAGCATAATCTAATTAGACCACTGCTACTCTTCCTGCTATGTCTTTAATGTGTGACTCTTGTATTGCATGATGCCTGCGAAGAGGATTATTATTTTCATAAAGACAAATGTATTTCCACACTAACAGTCTTATAAAGATGTCACTGAATAACTATAGACATCATTAAGTCACATTTTAAAGGCAGGTTTCTCATTGTGATAAATCTGCATTATCAAGTCTCATTTCTGAAATGAAGCATACACTGTAAAGTTTTATGAGTTGAATGAAAGATCCCTTGTTGACCAGTACAAGTGTGTGTTGTCAAGCCAGGCACAAAGGATAGTGTCGAATCCCAGGGAGAACACTGGTAGGGTTACACCCCTTTCTAGAAGAAGTAGTTAAAGTACAAGCTACTTTTGGGTGGTAAGGAACTTTTCTCACTGCCAAAGTAGCTTATTCAAAGAAAACCAAGAGTAAACTTCCATTCAAAGGACCTTTCTACTCAGCTCTGTGCTGAAAGAACAGAGCTTGCTCTTTAGGGGGCTGGTAAAGGTCAATATCCCAGAACCACATTAGGGAAGAAGGCGGGGCCTACCCTGATGGACATGTTCACCCTCAGGGACACTTGGCTCACCTCAAATACCACTCTGGGCTTCTTGCTCTCCTGCTCCCACTGCACTGCCACCAGCCCAGGGAGGCAAACACTAAGAAGTAGACTGCTTCTCCATTATCTTGATGTTTAACAAATTCACGTCCACGGTTGTTTATTTCAGTATTTTAAGCACAGACAGGCATGTCAACTCATGAATCTGACATACTGTATTACCATGTTAAATACTGTATTAAATACCATCGATATACCATGTTAAAAATACAGTGGCTAAAGACGGCCTGTCAGCAATTTGAAGAGTGTCTCCAAGACAGCAGGGGTAGTCAGATGCTTTTTTAGTGTTTGAGATTACTTGTATTTGTGTGTCTATTTTAGGTTATGCTTGTGGAAAGATGTAATAAAGCCATTGGTGACTCATGTAGCAAAAAGGGCCAAAATTACTTGCTTTCTCATCTTTTGGTGGTTGCTGAGCTAATTTTACCACAGGAACTCACTCATCTCAAAACCACCTGGCCTCTTCTTTGTTGGTAAATATCAGAACTTTGTGGTTGTATTGTTCCATGGTCGGGTCACACGTGAGAGGCATGGCAAACTCCTAGATTGCACGACAGAATTGGAACAGTTTCAAATCAGAGCATTTATCAGAAAGATGAAAGAGAAGAAGCTGGATCTAGGTGGCTAATTTGTGAGGAGAGAATATTTAGTCCAAAGAAGAGAAAGCGATAAATCAGTGTCCTCGTCCCCCTTCTGAAGGAGCAGACGGCAGCACGCGCTCGCGTGTTGCTTCTCACTAGACCTGCACGGGAGCTCGCCAGTCACGAGCAGCCGTCAGTGTCACCGACCTGGTGCCGTTTGCGTGGGCACTCCCAACAACTGCACAAGACAGGGTGGTCTATCTAGAAAGTCACACTCAACAAATGGATTACTTTTCCTCATCAGATAAAATGTCATGTGTAACTAGAAATTAAATTTCATATATGTAGAAATTAAATGTCACATAACTAGTCATTAAATTTTTGTGCCTGAGAAATATACAATCTATTGATCAGTGGGATTTGAGAATAAAGGAAATTAAATCAAGATGACAGTGTTTCCTTTGTGAAGTTGCCCAGGCATAGATTCAATACGTCTGTCCTTGTGAGCTTCTGTCTGCGCCACACACACTCAGCCTAAAGGGGAACCCAGGCAGCTGGCAGTAGACATTTCAGACCAGGAAAACTAGGACCTGGACATGGGTCCAACCTACCCCTGTGTAAGAAAATACTTTAGAAGGTCACTGCTGTAGGAGACGGGCAAAGTCAAGATAAGCAGTCCTTGGGGAAATCTGGTAGGTCCAGGGAATTGTTCTGGAAAATGGCACAGCCTAGAAGCTGGCACTTACGGAACATTCCAGGCAGTTGGCAGCAGGGACCCAGCCTTGGAACCCGGGGTCGGGAACAGACCGAAGCCCTAGGAAGACTGGAAGGGCTACAGGCAGGACCTGAGGGGGTCAAGGGGATTGGCTAGAGCAGGGTGTCAGGGCCAAATTCTTCCCATAGCCTGCTTTTGTCTGTCCTCTAAGCTTAGAATGGTTTTTACATTTTTACAGGGTTGTGAAAAATAAAGAAGAATATGAGATGGGGGTGCTGTGTGGCCTAAAATATTGACCATCTGGCCATTTACAGTAAAGTTTGCTGACCCTGGGCATAACCATAGACGTGAATTAGACTAATTGCTGGAACCAGGGGCCTGACATGCTTGCTGGATTGCCAGGAATGAGGTGAGAGCCAGTTTTTAGGACCCATAGGAGAGCAGGACCCAGAGCAGGGCTCACCTAACTGCATTTCCCTTTACTGGGGATAAAATTGAACCACGGTCCAGGCAGAGTCTGCTGGTGAGAGAGAATCGGGTGGGTCAGCAGCAGGCGGGAAACCTCTCCGGGATGGGCGGGCGAGGCAGCAGAGGGTGTCTGACATTTACAGTGGCAGTTTACACAGTGCTCGCCAGCCTCCGCCTGTCAGACGGGCTTACCTGCCTGCAGGATAGGTGTGTTATAGGACTGACAGCAGACGCTCCAGAGATCAAGTGACTCCCCAAGGCCCTGCAGCTAGTAAATGGCAGAGCCCCAGACACGTGTCTCCTGTCTGGTGGACTTCTGCTCCACCACAGTCGTCCCCATGGTCATCATCCTTGGCCGCAAACCTCTCCACCTGACCAAGGTATCTATGGGGTACTTTTGAAGGCCGGATTTGGAACCTTCCAGCTCACAGTATCACCTCCATACCAGCCCCTCATCCTCCCTGCCACAAAAATTACCTTCCTACATCTCTCCAATTCCCTTATTCTAAAACCTCCCTTGATTTCTCCAACTTGCTGTCTTCCACTACTGGAGCATAAGCTTGTCCTTTATGTTATTGACTAAAACAGTGGGTCTGAAAGTATGGTCCCTGGGCCACCAGCATCACCCTCAGGCCCCAGAATCAGAAACTTTTGCGTCCCATCCCAGTGCCCCCACAGTCTGTGTTTAATTAGCACACCCTCCAAGTGACACTCAAGTTTGAAAGGCCCTGGACAGCGTGGTAGACGTGGTCTCTCTAGAAGGCAGGTGCTGATTCTTCACTGACTATGAAGGTGTTGGTGATAGCTGCAGCACGGGTCATTGTATGTTGGCTCTGTTGTGAGGACCAGTGAGAATTTCACCTACAGGCACGTTATTCAGATGCTGTCACCAGCTGCTAAGCAATCCTGTACCGGGCGTTGTGTGTGTGTTGGGGTCGGGGGGGTGCCATTAACAGAGTTTAGGAGTGTGGGACATAAATCTTCTACCATACATCCTGAAAAACCATTCATCCAGGGACCCGCACTTGGGAGTCCCAACATCAAAGATCTTCAGAGGGAACCTGTGTTTCCCAAATGCTACGTTTCAGTGGAATGCCCTCTAGTGCATCTAACTAGACGCACTCACGACAGATAGTGGTCCTAGCCAAGGATGCTCAGAAGTGTTCTGCAGAGCTTGTACTGGTCTGCTGGTCCCCAGATTCATCTGTCAGAGTTGCGATCTAAATTTAGTGTGTTTCCCTTTCATGATGTTTTGTCATATCCAGAAGAAGTGGCTCCAAAAGGACATTTGTCATCTTCAGGTACAGAACAGAGCAATGGTCCTTCACAAGGAGTGAAAGGCAGAAATATATTGCCCCCACAGCTGTACAATGGATACTGAAGGGCCTTCTCCCTAGGCAGTATTTAGGCAAGACCATGTTATTACTGGCAGTGGTATTAGGTTGTTTGTTAATCTCTAGTTTAAAGGCTCCTCAGTACAGAGTTTCAGATCTCGAGTTCTACTGATGCAATGGCGGGAGAAAAAAGAGCCGAATGACAAAGCAGCTGCAGTTTCATCCACTTCTGCATGTCACAGCCCACGGCCCTTCAGGACCGCCCTGCAGGCCACCAGCATGATTGTGTGGGGGCAGAGCCACAGCAGAACGGGGAGATGAGCACATTATCCAGCAACTCTGGGAAAATCTACTTTGTGCTTCCACACACTTGGTTGAATTTTTCAAAAATATTGACTAAACAACTTGCCAGCTGTGATCACCAACAGCTCTGTTTGACAGTCTTTGACAGAAAGCCAACGGGCATTTGCTACGTCATCCAGCAGTAGCAGGGCCTCATTAGCAGCAGCTGAGGGGATGGGTGCTCTCCAGGCCTGGGTGAGTGAGTGATTCCTGTCCCCCAGTGGTGCTCACTCAAGCATCAGTAAGTTGTTTGCCTAGCGAGCCCAGGGGCAGATGTGAAGCCTGCCTGTACGTCTCCATCACTCTGAGCGTTTTTTATGTTCTGATCTCCAGGAACACAAATAATATTCTCTCTAAGCTGCTCTAAAATACAAGTGAAAGAAAATATCATGGAAAAGGTGAATTGCCAGACAGTAAGCCCTTATGACCGAGAACTTATTCATAAAATGATGACAAATTTATTGCACACATTCACTTCTGGCTTTCTGAGATTAATAGCTGATCTATCTGATTTTAAAGCCTGACAATGGAATCAGAAAGAGTTACTGGTCAGTCTTCTCATCCATTCCCTTCACCCAGCAACCTTTCTCCCCAAAATAGAATACAGAAAAATAAGCTGATTTGGCTTCAGCAACATCCTCACAGTATTTTATTGCAAGAGATTTCCATGTGCCAAGGATAACTTTTAACCTTGTTGAATGCAATTTGACTTCTTGACATCTGCCTTCAACTCTGCAAAACCTTCAGGGCAGGGGACCAGAACGGGGAATAACTAGGAGTATATTGAAACAGAACCTGAAAGAAAGCATATTTTTGCATGTGTCACGTGGCTGCTTGTTTACTCTGAAGTAGTAAAGAAGTCAGTGTTTGATGTCTCAGCCTTGGAGACATGAACAAAATGCAAAGCAGGTGTTAGGAAGTACACCACACTGCGCTATTTACAACAGCCGAGATCTGGAAACAGCCCAGGTGCCTGTCAGTAGATGAGTGAATAGAAAAGCTGTGCTCCATTTACGCAATGGAATAGTACACGGCCACAAAAAAGAAGGAAATCTTGCCTTTCGCGACAGCGTGGATGGACCTGAAAATGACTGTGCTAAATGAAACAAGCTAGTCAGAGAAAGACAAATACCATATGATATCATATGATCTCGTTTATATGTGGAATCTAATGAACAAAATAAACTGACAAAAAAACAGAAACAGGCATAGAACAGACTGACAGCTGTCAGAGGGAGGAGGCGGGGTGGGGGGACTAGATGGAAGGATTAGCCAAAAAACATCCATGCATGTCACACAGACACAGACAACAGTGTGGTGACAGCCAGAGGGAAAGGGGCTGGGGGCTGGGTGGAGGTCGGCAAAGGTGGGGAAAATGGGGATGGACAGAGGCTTTGCTTGGGGCGATGGGCCCACGATGCAGTGTGCAGGTGATGTTTTATTGAACTGTACACATGAAACCTGTATGGTTTTGTGAACCAATGTCACCCCAATAAATTCAACTTTTTAAAAATTTGCAAAGCAAAAAAGAGAAAGAAAGAAATCCGCTGCGTCAGATCTTGGGAACGGTGCATGCAAACACACATGGCCTAGGTTCCGAAAATGCAGGGAAAGAATCTCTGACGTTGCTGGCTTGAAGAGAATTGGGATTTGTCACAATGAGTGAGGTGTCTCCCACACAACTTCTTTCTCCCTGATCTTCTTTTGGTGGCTAATTAAAATGATCTGAAGATAACCCCTGACCTGCTATACCTCCAGCCTCTCTCCTTGCCCAGCCAAATCCTCCTACCTATCTTGGTGTCTGATTGTTGTGTCATGAATTATCTAAAGTATTTAACTTAATTCATGTACTTAACACATGCCTGGTTGTCAGCTGTCCTGTCTCATCGCCTATCACGCTTTGTGAGTTCACAAGGAGCCCACAGGCTGCCTCTTCCCTGCCTGCCCTATGACACCGCACGACAGCCCCACTGAAGGTGCTGAGATGGGCAGAGCAGGCTCTCAGGTCAAGTTCGTTCTTGCCTGCTTCCAGGCTGAGGCACGGTGAGGATGTGGGGAAAGGGTCAGACAGTGACTTGGAACCAGCACAAGCAGAGCAAGGGGCTTACAAAAGAACACATGCCTCATAAGTCTTGAAAGGGCTAGGCCAACAAAGACCGGACCCAGAAAGTCACCAAGTTGAGGGTAGTGGTGCTTTTTGTTTGTTTAATCAAGAAAGTGTGTGAAAAGAAAAAGAAATGCTTTTTTAAAAGTCACCTTTTTTGCTGTCAGGAAGGTCCCAGAAGAAAGACTGTTACATGCACTATATCAGCTTTCAGGCCGTTCACTGTCTTGCTTTAATTGTGTTGAATGTGGCAGTTCATGCAAGTTCTGGAAAAGGCCTTCATGGGGCCTGCCATGCACACTTGTCAGCTGTTCGTCACAGAACTCACACTCAGAGACTCGGCGCATTAAATGGCTGTAGGCTCATCTTGGGTGGCTCCGTGCTAAGAGCCTAAGTTTCCGTCATAGAGAAACATTTCTTTTTGTACTCTGGAGATTTTTAAAGCTCTCTCCTGTGCCCCCAATTTCTTATCTGTTCAGCTACAAATATCATGCCCTTAATGGCTGGAAAGAGAGAGAGAGTCTATTTTTAAGTTTGTACTGAATATACCCCAGTGTTAGGTGCTGGATGACTTTGGCATGTCATCAGATCTGGAATACCTGCAGGGGCTTAGTGTAATTTTTAGGTATGAAATTGGTCAGGTTTGATTTAGAGGATGTCTGGCGGTCCTTCTGGAGGCCGCTGGCTTGCCTAGCTATGTGCACTGTAGTGGGTTTCTGAGGTCAAGGCCAGGTTTTGTTCTGTACAGGCTTTTGGCATGAATTTCCATAAAAGCAGCCCTTTTTTTAAACTTGAAATTCAGGGGGCATTTAGTTCTCATTGTGTTCTAAATGCATTTGGTATTTAAAACACTAGGAAATAAAATTGCCAAATGCTTAACATTTGCAAATTGGCTCCTGCCCATGCCTAGTCCTCATTTTTCCAGTGTGCATTTCAGAGAGAATGTGCTGCTGGGGAGAAATGGAGGTGGCATTGGACAGCCATGCAGAGCCACAGAGGAGGTGGCGCTCTCCTCAGAGGCAACAGCCTCTTCAGGCTGAGTGTACACTCCTCATAGGCTGAAAGGAGTCACTTACATCATTAAACCAATCACTCTGTGGAGCATGGAGCTTGTCGGGGACAGGGAATCCTCTGGGGAACAGCAGACTGAATTGCTCTGTGCCACCAGGCTCTAGAACTGCCTGCTGGCACAAAGTGTGACCAAGCCACCGGCTCCTCCATCCATCCGGTGGTTCTTATGCTTCAGGCAGATGTCAGCAAAATTCCCAAGTGCCTGAGCTGGGCACAGAGAGATCAGAACATCCCTAATGAATAACATGGAGCGAATCGAGGTGTTCCGGGCGTGCAGGGCCATGCAGGAGGGGAACTTCACCTGTTCTCAAGTCCTGTCACCACGCCACTTGCCTGGCCTACGGCAGCCCAGGCTGTACTGATAGGAACTTTGTAACATGTGAAACCACAGCCCCAGGCAGGGATGGACACACCTAGTGCTGGGTCCAGATCAGTCCACCCAGCTGCCATTGGAGGGAGGTGAGAGCCCAGAACCTGTGCTGTGGACAGAGAGTCCTTGCTCTGAAAGAGAACTCTTCCACTCTCCTCACCTCCAAGGGAGGACCACATCCATGCTGCCTCATCATTGCCCAGGACAGGACTCCACTACCGTTCCTGGTCACCCCGTTGAATTCCTGTGCTGGGCCAGCAGTCACTACTCAGTTGCCAGAATCAGGAGGGTGCTGGTTTCCCTTCTGCACCTCAGCCAGTAGTGAGCCCAGTCACATCAGAAGGGTCGGTTGCTGGACTCAACACAGTGACGGCAAGTGGTCTAGACAACTGTCTGGCTCTGAAGTCTGCTCAAGTGTTTATTTCCAGAGATAGCCAGGAATGTGGCATCCCAAACAAGGGGCAGCAGGAGTCCCTTTGTTTGTGAACTACACAGACACACCTGTCAGCTTCCCATGCCTGTACCTCCACACAACAGGCACTGTCTGCTTGCTGGCGTTTATTTTTCTGAGGGGGAATAAAGGATATTCTTCTCTGAAGTGGACCTAGGACCATAAGAGCAATGAATTTTATCTGAAGAAGACGAGTAACTGGTATTTGGCAAATAGATAATCCTTCAATGTTAGACATAAGTGAATACTTAAGCCAAAGTGAATACTTATACAAAATCCATATTCACTGGAGACTTCTAAAACTCCAAGGAAAAGGACAGAACCCGGAAATTCTGGGGGTGAGGACCTCCCATCTCTGCACTGCAACTTGTGAATTAGTTTGTTGAATTCCTTTCAGGCTCCAGATTTCTAAACTTTGGGCAAGTTTGTTTTTGGTAGTAGCTATTTCTGAACCCATTTTTTATTCCCTTATTGGTTTAGAAATCTTCTTAGAGGTGGGAACTTGTAACATAAAATCTCTGTACCTAAAAAACCCAGCTATGTTGGCCATCTTCACCAGAGAAATCAACAAACAAGGCTTCTGAGTGGGGAACGAGATGGGAGCTATTAGGCTGAGGCCCTCAGATGGCCTGTGACAACTGATGTTAGGGAGGGTCTGGAGGAGCCCCTGGCACTGGAGCAGTAGGCCTGTGACATACTTACTTGCCCCTGGAAAAGCCCCAGGTTTCTCCCTTGTGCTTGCAGTCTCTTGGAGGAGGCTGATGATCAGCAAGGCTAACGGTCATTAATTATAAGATCCAAGTGTGACAGAAACCCTATTAGAAAGAACTTTCTTCAAAAGACTTACCAGACATTTAGAACTGTCCCGCTGGTTTAAATTTGAGAGGGAAGCCATTAAACCTTGTCAGAAATGCCAGACCTTTAATCTGATTGACTAGGCCGCCCTGGCTTCTACACCACACAAAAGCTCTCGTCCAGATGTGGAGATGTGCACAGGTGTGGGTGTGCGCACACATCCAAATACACCGACCTCCCATCACCAGTTGTGTACAAACATGAGTAGAGAAGCAGGAAGAAGCAGGAATTTTCTTTTTTTCTGCGTGATACTCAAAATCATTGCGTTTGTAGCACAGCTGCTGCTGCAAGAGAGAGAAAAGCACTTGGTCCCAGAGTCTGTTTATGTGTTTGAGCCGAGAAAGCAATTTTTGTGGCAAGGAGCTCTGAGTGAGACAGACAGAGCCACAGAATAAGAGAGAGAGATAATTATCTAAATTATGTTCGTGCTATTATCGAAGACGAATATAGTTAAAATGTAATTAAATATGACGGGCTAGCAGGATGTAAGCCAAGCTTTGGAATGCTAATCATCAATTACTGCACCCCCTTAGGGGAATCAAGGAGCGCTCTCTGGCTGCGAGTGGGAGCAGGAGCTAGGGGATGGGGGCTGAGTGAGATGCGGAATGTTAACACAGCCCACCTCTCCTCACATCCCCCCACATACTCACTCAGACACGCCACCAATGTCCCCGGGACACATACCTTCCTGTAGCTGCCACAGGGTTAGAAGCTCTCAGCTCAGCTCATGAAGAGCTAGCTGGAGGTCCTGACCTTTTCTTTGAGAGGAAACTCCTCAAAAGGGAAAATTATGCTATGAGCAGGGAAGGCAAAAACCAAGACTGGCTCAGGTTAGAGCAGTAAAGGCAAGTGCCGTCATTCACCAGCGAGGACTGAAGTTCCCCTCAGCCACCTAGGTCCAGAAACCCCAAGGGCTGGAGGAACCTAGGGGAGGGCTGAGCTGGACGGTAATTAGGAGGAAAGATGACCTGTGTCTGCCCCAGGAAGCCACTCCCCACCACTCTGTCTCCAGCAGGAGGAAGGGCGCCGCCGTGGCTGTGTGTTGAAATCACCTGAGGAGCACACGCTGGACTCATGCAGGGCCCACCCAGAGATTCTGAGTTTTAGCTGGCCTGAGGCGTGGCGTGGAGTTGGCATTTTAGAAGTTCCACAGAAGCATCTGAAGACTATCTATCAGCTGTCCCGTCCTTATAAGAACCTCACTTGTACCTGTCTTGAGGCTAAGAAGAAAACAGTGTAAGAAGATAAATTTTTTTTTTTTAACCGAAGCATAATTTGTGTGTCAGTTCTGGTGCTGGATCCCCAAAGAATTTTGTGGTGATAGGATTCCTGTACAAGAGTTAGAAATTTAAGTTATTCCATTTCACCACGGCCTGAGGTCCATCTTTGCTTGGACCAGGTGGATGGCGTGAGCTGGCACAGCAGACCAGGACAGGCTCCAGGGAATGATGGAGGCCACCTGAAGCTCAAGGGCCTGAGTCTATCACGCTGGCCTCAGTTTCAGCCAATATCGTCTTTGTGGAAAAGAGGATCTGAAGATGCCAGGTCTTCTAGTTTTCAATAGAAACCAAAATTTTGTATTTTTATTTAAAATCTCCCATTTTTAAGAGGCAGCTAGCTCAAATTTTTAAAAAATACTTAGCAAACCAGCAAAATGTCTGCAAGCCCCCATGTGTGACCTTTGCTCTCAGTAAGCATTAGGCTGATCATCATGTGACTAAATGATCACTAATGTTGGTGGCTCCTAACGAGCTGTTTTCCTGCCACCTCAGGTCTGCAGTCCAATTAGACAAACTGGTACCAGTTTACCTACGCCTGGCACATAGAGGGCTCTCCGTAAATGCTTGTTGAATGGATGGACAGACAGGATGAATAAGCGAACCTAAATGCCCTGTAAATCAGGGCAGTGAGCCAGCTACAAAATCCAGTTAAGGCATCAGGCAAGACAAGAGAACTTCCTCCCGGTGCCAGATCAGACAGTGAGCCCTGCACCAAGGCTTCAGGGATCTGGAGGCTGGGGAGCTGTTTGGAGGCGTTAAAGGATCTGGGCTGACTCCACAGCTCTGCTGCATAGACACCCTCTCTCTGCCTCTGGAGCAAGGGAGGGAGACCCCAGGACATGCCAGGCTGGGAGCCACCAAGGAAAAGCACCCAGAGCCCAGTCTCAGAGCTGTGACAACTCAAGAATTCCTGCCTCACCCAGTGTTGTAGAAGACTCGCCCTCCCTCCCATGCCTAGTCCATAGCACGTCTTTAGATATGATTAAAGAGATGGCTGCTCTGGTCCTTGGCCCATTTCAAGGGCGAGGAAGACAATAAGAATAGCTTGCTCTGAGGGATGGCAGGCAGCTGTGGGGTCAGCGAGAGAGGCGCGCTCATAAAGAACCGTCAGAGCGGTTGGTTTTCAGGCCAGTCTGGAGGCTCACTCAAGGCCACACGGCTGGGAGAGGGTGCCGCCCTCACTGCAGAAGCTCAGGTGATAGGCAGCAGCCTTTATTATTCCCTCCTTTTTCGAGAATCTTTTCGGAAGGTTCATGTTTGCCTTCCAGCCTTGCTCCCAAAGGTGGTAAATAAATCTGTTTCCCACGTGCCCTTTCTATTCCTCATCGCCACAGGCTTTGCTCCCTTTCCTGGCTCTGCTTTTCTTTTTTTTACTTTTATCAGAGTTATATATGTACATAGTTTTAAAAGTCCAGTAGAACCACAAGGTGTATAACAAAAAGCAGCAATCCTCGGCTTTAGTCTTTTCTACCTCAGGTCTCACTCTCCACAGGTAACTTCTTTCCTTTTTCTCCTTTAAAAAACGTTAATATTTTGAAAAGATTATACACTCAAAGCAAATGCATTTAATATGGTTTAAAAGTTAAAAACTGTGGAGATTGTGAAACGTCTTCCTCCCACACACCTCTTCCTCCAGAGATCATAGTTGATGCCTAAATAGATGTGTGTATTTTCCCTGTTTCTTATACCTTGGAGATCTCTAGAGTCTTGCCCCCACCCAGTAACTGATTCTCTTCTTCTCTCTGTCCTCGAGCTTGCTCTCTCTTTCTCTCTCTCCTCACTCTCCCTCTCCCTCTCCCTCCCCCTCCCTCTTCCTCTCCCTCTCCCCAGCCAGTTGCTAGTCTTTATTTTTGTTCAGCTGCTAGCCTTTCCTAGCAGGGATAGAGATGCACCAGAATTTACCCAGCTGTGTCCAGGGGTGGACACTTAGGTTATCTCTATTCTTGTGCTCACACAACGCTGCAACAGGGTCCCGCCGTGTCCCCATGCGTGAGCGCACCAGCCGCCACAGTGACATAGGAGGAGTTGCTACTCTAGGGGCGTGGACATTTCAAAAGTTGCTGCTTGGGGGTGTGTCCGCTTACACCTTCCTGGGTGTGTGACAATGCCCAAGTCCCTCCACTTGTCCCACATGAAATGGGATCGGACTTAGATTTGGGGGCAGACATGTGTACTTGTTTTAGACCTTTCTTGTTCATGTTTCTAAACTATATGCTTGTTTTATTTCTTAATTCTGTTACCAAAATTATCTATTGTCTTCCTACTTTGGAAGATAGGGATTTGGCGTTGTTGGCCTCCCCCCGGCAAGTGCACTGCTGTCCTCTGTCCGCCCTCCCTGTCCAGGCAGAGCGCCGTTTTGCTCTGTGCCATTTATCGCGGCTCCTGGCGTGACTGTGAGACTGTTGTTCAGAGCTGAGCCGTGTACTGTGTTATGGTCGCCTTTCTTTGTTCTCTCGTTTTTCCTATCGTTAAAAAGTACTTAGTATGACACATGTGTGTACATGTGTATGTGTATGTGTATATATACATGCATACAAATATATACATATATTTAGTTTTCTATATACTTACCACTAATTCTTCCCCCTAACTTTTTTCTGGGTGATACGAATTCCCTCAACCTGCTCTAACATCTGCTAAATCAGCTTAGTTTTCCCCAGGTGAAAAGTCTGCTGGGAGCCCCGCCTTCCCTCTCCATCTGGGCTGATTGCACTTAGTTGAGCCACACGATCCTCCTGGAGTCTCCCTGTCACCTAGGAAACCCCCACCTCTACTCCACGCCAGAGCCTGTTTTCTGGATTCCAGACTTTCTTTGCCTTGTTCAGTACTTTTTTTGGCGGAGCACATTTCTAGTAGTTTCTTATGAATGTAGTGGAAGGAAATTTTTTGAGATTTATGCCTGAAAGTTTCTTTGTTCTATCTTAATACTTGATGATAATTTGGCTGGGAATAAGTCCTCTGGCCAGGAACTAAGTTTTCCCTCAGCATTTGGACTGAAGGGCTCCATTATCTTCGACTTCCAGTGTTCCTTTTTTAAAAAAATCTCATTGATTCTGGTTCCCACATCTTTATGTTGACCTGCTTTCCCCCCTTTCCAGAACCATTTAGACCTTCCAACATTTCTCAATACTATGCTTTGATGTGGGTGTTCTCATTTATTGTAGTGGCCTCTTTAGCTTGGAAACTTATGCCCTTCATATTTGGGAAAATGTCTCATTTTTCTATGACAATTTTTAGCTCATATCTTCTCCTTTCTTTTTCTGGAACTTCTAACTGGATAGTGGACTTCTTGGTTTGATTCACTCCTCTCTCTTTTCTCTTTTTTATTTTTTGTTGATTTATTTGAGAGAAAGAGACTTGTTGTTTCACTTGTTGATAGATAGCATGTGCCCTGATTGAGATCAAAGCCACAACGTTGGCCTATCAGGAAGACACGATAGCCAAATCAGCCAGGACTGATTCTCACCTTCTCTTCTCTCTGTTTTTTCTCTCTTCCTTCTATCTTTTTTCTTCTATTTTCTGTCTTTGTCATTTTGTTTGACATTCTGGGAAATTTCCTCAGCGTAAGCTTCTAACTATTTTGTTGAATTATTTATTTCAAATCGTAGTCTTAATTTATAAGAGCATTTTCTTGTTCTCTGAATATTCCTTTTCATATTATTTTATTCTTATTTCAAACATGTAATAATACTTTCTCTTATCTTTCTGGAGGGAGTATAGGGTTTTTTTCTGAAGTTTTATTCTGCTTATTGAATTATATCTATATCCTCTGAGTTATTTTTCTTTTCTGTTTGCTTTTGGTCTCTGTCTTTCATGTTCGAGTCTTTGATGATCCCTGGCTGGCTGTTTACCTTTAAAAGTTAGACACCGAGAAAGCTGTCTGGGAGCTTTCTGTGTGTGAATGGTTTTGTGGGCCTCACTGAAGGTCACGAGACAGGGATTAGGTTTCCCTGGGGGACCCCTGCCCACTTATTCAGGCCCCACTGGCTGCCTCCTCTTCCTTCACTGGAACACTCTTCCGGTTCTGCGTGGCCACGTTCTCCTTTCCTGTGGGTCTTAGCTCAGTTGTCCCGGGACCACAGGGTACTTCTTTAAAGGTGTTATTGAAGGCAAGGCTCCCCCTCTGTCTACTTACACTGCTCTGTTTTTCTCAATAGCCCTTCTTTAACTCAGATGGATATTTATCTTTCTCTTCCACTAGAATGGAAGCTTCTTGAGGGCAGTCTGACACAGGGTCTATCCCATAGGAAGTGCTTGATAAACATTGATGAGAGAAAGACAGGAGGGACAGAGGGAAGGATGGTGGATCAGTATCTCAAGATCTTTCCTCTTAGGCTAGTTAGTCTCCTGCCTGGAAGCCTGGATCACAGAGGCCTGAATGCCCAAGACTCTCCACCTGGGAAATTCACCTTCGTGTGATCCCTTGCTCTCAGCCCCTGTAGGATCCCACCCTGCTGTGCCTGGTGCCTCCAGAGGCCAGACCCTCTGTGTTCAGAGACCCCAGAGTGAAATCCCTATCCACTGCCAGGTGGCAGGGGGGCCCTTCCCTGCTGGTTGGGCGGAGGACAGGGGAGCTCCTTTTACCTGCTTTCAGTTAGTGCTCTTGGTTCAGCCCCCTGCACACCCTCATCATCAGAGGTGGCTGGTGGGTCAAGGACACAAGCCTTTTCAGGTTCTGCAGGGTGAATCCGCCTGCTCCCTCTGGGTTTTCTCTCTGAGGTGCTGACGCAGAGAAATGGTAACATCTCCTCATCCTTTCCCTGTCTCCGTTTTGTGCTCATGTGTATATGTGTGTGTTGTAACACATGTATTAGAGATGAAGCATTTATTAAATTTCCTTCCTGTGTTTTTAGTGGAGGGAGCAAAGATTAACCCATGTGATTAGTTTGCCATTTTTCATGCCACTTTGGCCCTGGCCAAAGGCTTTCTTGTCTCCATCTCCCTACTGTTCAGCAGGCCTGCTACAGAAAAATTCTGACATTCGCATTCTCTTGATAGCATAGGCAGCAGAGTCGTGTGTGCCGCAGAGCCGAAAAGACCAGGTGCCCTTGGTACAGGGTCCACAGGACCTCCAGGGACGCAGGATGAGGCTTAGCCTGGAGAGCCGTTCTTGGCCATCCTTCCTCCTTTAGCCCTAAGGAGCCTGCGAGGTGTTGTCCTTCACCCAGAGCTACTTGCAGACGGTGACATTCCTCCCCCACCCGGCCGCTCTCCTGTCCTCTGCTTGCTTCCCACAAAGGCACAGCTGTCCGGAGCATCAGCACCACCTGGCAAATCCACACCCCCACCAAGAGTAACTCCACCTTTCTCCCTGATTTTTATATTTGCTGTTTAGTTAATTCTACCTCCAGCAAATTCTCACACAAACACAGGTGTGGTTTCAGTCCCTTTCTTCTTCCTCTTTCTTTTTGTTGATTTCAAGAACTATTTAAAATACAGAAAAGATTAAAGAGTAATATAACATTCTCTCCCATACTCATCCCCAGAATTGACTAGTTAATATTGTCCACATATACTTCAAGTCTTTTTACTTTAATCCAAGAAATAAAACATTCCAGTTAATGCTGAAGCCTCCTTTGTGCCCCCAAAGCAGTCCCATCCCCCACCCTCTCCTCAGAGACAGCCACTACCATGAATTCAGCATGTGTCCTTCCAGAATATTTTTAAAATATTCACCAGCATGTGTGTTTTCGTGAGGAACCTGTGTGCAGATTTGAGTGTGTGGCCCCACACGGTACGTAGCACCCTCTGACTTGCTTTCAGTAAGCCTCGTGTTGTAGATCCCTCCGTGGTGTGTGTGTGGGGAGGAGGAGGCCCTGCCGATCCTCCTCTTGCTCCCGTTTCCGTACGTGTGAGCACGAAGACTCACTGTGAGCAGCCAGCAGTTATGATGCCGGTACCCCTCCCAAGCGCCCTCTGTTTGCTCGATGCATTCTCACCCCAATTTCACACAGGAAACTGGGATTTCAGGGGACTCTCATTCGCCTAAGGTCATCTTGTAATCCACTGGTGTAGGGAGGGTGTGATCTCTAGTCCTGGAGCCGTGACACCCACACAGGGTGAGGGACTGTCATACTCTGGGACTCGGGTGGCAGTGAATACTCAGTGCCCCAGCCCCTCAATTGTTTGAAAGTTTCTCCTGTGACCTTTGATGGAAAGAGCATCAACTAGTCGTCATCAAATCCAGCTTCTGTGGTTGACTCCACACCTGCGGCTCCAGGGTGCTAACAGATGACTTTACCTTCTCTTGCTGCCTCAGGGTCCTACCTCTGAAATGGGACTGCAGCTGGTGCCTGCCTCCTGAGCAGACTGCGTTTGGGACCCCGTGAGACAGGTCGTGGTTGTGAAGCACTGGGGACAACACAGTGGTCTACAGAGGGGGGCTTTCAGGAGGGTAGGCCGCAGCCCCCTTTCTCATGCTCCTTACCCACAGCCCACCTGCCATATCCCAGCCACATCCCCACGGTTCTATATTCATTGCAGTGTTTAATCCTCACTCCTCAAGCAGCAGTGCTGGAGAGATTGTTTTAAATCTCTTGCTTTTCTGGCTTGTTTAATCACCACTATGGCAACAACATCATGTTTTTAGCTTCATAGATCCTAGCTCAGCCTCGTTGTGGGTTAAATTAAGTCTTATGGGTGGGCCTGGGAACCCAACAGAATGTATAGCTTTATTTCTCTAGAAAAACTCCTTTTAAACTTGAAACAGCGAGTTACAAGGGAAGTTTTGGAACACCACCAGTTTGGGAGCTGGGACCACTGAGCCGTTTGCACTGTTTTCTCGCTAGTTCACTCAAGGGCAGTGGGTCTTCCCACAGGGATTATAAACTTCCTAAGGGTAAGCAGCATGGCTTGTGTGGATCCCCATGATACCCAGCTATTTCGTCTGCCTTTGAGAAATGGGTGCTGATGGGGAGGTGCCTTGGGTTCCCTGGGGACCTCCGCAGGAGTTGTTAAATCACACGCTGTCCACCTTGATGACTCACAGGTGAGGCCCAGGGAAGCAGTGTGTCTTGTCCAGGTTCATTGATCTGAATGGTAATTATAGTAGTAATCGGTGTTTTTACATGTGTGAATGTGCAGGGTCCGGGACAAATAATGCCCCTTTTTTATTATAAAATCATAAGTATATAATTCTGTAACATAGCAGTATCACACTCAAGCACACCATATGACATTGTAGGTGAAATGTTCAAATTAAAACTATAAGTTATTATACCTGTATTACTATCCTACCAACTATACTCAAGCAGGCGTTACTTCTGCCGGACCCTGTATTTAATCTTCACCAATGTTTTTTTATAGTTATTGTTATTATTAGATAAAGAGACTGAAGTTCAGAGAGGTTAAGCAGTTTGTCTAAGGTCACAGAGCTAATTTCACTTTCACAAAAGTGGAATTCAGACTCAGACAGCCTGGCTCCAGAGCCCCTGCAGTCAGCCACTGAGCCATACTACCTCTAGCCCCTGAAGGACCAGGGCCTCGACTGTCACCTCGGTGATCCTCCCAACCGGAAATATCTTTCGTAATAATACAGTGATGGCATTTTCGCTTCCTGTCATGTGATCGGTATTAAAGCCTTAGGCAGGAGTAAGATAGGTGCTTTTTTTAATGACATATATTCTCTACCAAATTCAAACAGTACAAAAGTACAGTAAATGTCTCTTGAGATTCTTCTATTCAAAGCTAAAAACTTGATCAACATTTTGACCAGCATTTCTATCCCCATCGTTGAATTCCTGTGCGTACAGATACACGTCTACAGTGGGTTGTGATTTGGACTTCGTTCTGTAACCGGGAGGTGGTACTATGTCCTCTAGCATTGGACACATGAGGAAGTTACAACTCAGGAACGGGGACAGGCTCCTCAGGCGGAGAGCCAGCGAGTGCCAGGGTGGGGCTTCAGGCTGTGTGGGTTTTTGTGGTTTGGGGGTGAGCGCTCACAGCGGAGACTGCATGTGCTCTTTGACACCCATGGCTCCTGTTCAGACACTTCCTCCCAGCACCCAGGCCTCCCTCTGACCTGAGTGGGTGAGTGCCAGGCCTCTGATGCTGCCTTGCCTACCACAAAAGAGATCAGAATAATTGCAAGTAGGAATATTTCTACAGCGCCCAACAAAAATGGCATCCCAGCTTTCAAGCGGGCTGAGTGATGGTGGCAGTGTCCTGGCCCTGTGAACTCTCGGCCATAGCCGCCTCCTTTGAGGATGCACAGTGATTGCAAATGTGGCTCCGACGTGACGGTGATGCTCCAGTACCGCCTTTCCCGTCGAGCAGCATCCAAGGTTGTTTCAAAACAGTTGAGGAGGAAATGGAATCTGACATTTGGGGAAGGAGAGATGCTCATTACCTCATTCTACCCACCCTCCCTTCCTACTGATACTTTGCTCTTAGGGTTGGTATCCAGTTTTGCTGAAAATGAAATCATCTATTCAACTCTCAGGCTGTGTTAGTGAAAATGAACTCTAATGTGATTAGATATTAATGTAATGTAATGGAGGATTGGTATTCAATTGAGGCCTTTGGATCTTATTACTCCACAGATGCTCTCTCTCCTGCTCAGGCTGCTGCCCTGTCTCCCCAGCAAAGCCCCCAGCCCCCCAGCCCCGCCCATTGCAGAAGCCTGGGGTCCCATGTTTTGAGGGTGGGTGGAGAGGGCAAGTGAGCAGCCACAGTGAGAGGAAGGTGGCCCAAACGAGGCCTCACTTGCCTCCTTCCTTGCGGGGGGCGGGGGGGCAGGGGCTGGGGCCCTGGAGGCTGAGGGTCCTGCCTGCACTTTCAGAGCCCCCAGCAGGTTGTGGAGGACCCTGAGCTTACAAGTGTCAAGTTTCACCTTTACATCCAGAAGCACTTGAAGATTTTTTTTGACGGTCCTGGGGATAGAAAGCTAAGAGCAAAACATTTACCTCCTCCACTCCCACCCCAATCCTTTTTGTGACAGACTTGGACCTAATAGCTGTCACTGGCTGTTGTCACTTATCCTAGTCCTGTTTCCAGTACCTGGGGGCGTGGTCTGAGAAGCAGGGACCTGATGTGTCCTGATGCCCTGTGCAGTGTGCGCCCCTCATGTTCCTAGACCTGCCAGAAGGACACGAGTCTGTCAGGAGTTACACGGCTTGGCTAGGAAGTGACAGCTAGGCCTGTGGGAGCCCAGGGCCCATGTCAAAGCCCCACAGGGCCTGCCTGACCCGCAGGCCGCAACCTATCCAGCAGGCTCTCCAAGAAGCTGCGTGGGTTGGGAGGAAAATAGCCCCCTGCTGAGAAAATGGGCCAGGGATACAAGCTCTGGGGGTGGTCAGATAGCATCACCTTCACGTGTGAGTACTAGCATTTTACAAGGAGAGTGATTTTTCTTGTGCTGTTTCCAGAAAACTGCTTTCAGAGGAACACACTTTGCACACAGGATGGTAACGACTTTTTAATGACCTTAAGGGGCCTGGTGTCCAGGCAGCAGTGATTCAGTCTCAGTGGGAGGCTCATAGTGAGAGAGAAGACGGAACACCTGAAACCAAAGAGGGAAAAACAAACCGCAAATACATATATTTTCTTTGGTCACATTGCTTGGTAATTAGACAATTACAGGAAACAGCTTCCCAGCAGCTGGCGTTTCCACTGTGTGCGCAGGAGGGGCGGCAACAACTGTGAACTCCTCACATTCACTACAGAAAACATTACTGGCGCTCACAGTCATGGGTGCCAGGCCCTCCCCGGTGCGTGCGGGGAGCCACGGGCGGTAAACCAAGAGCAGAGCTCCTCTTAGGGCTTGTTTCAGGCTGGTCTTTAGATGAGCTGGTGTAGGCCCTGCTGGTCCTGAGGACCCGCTTTTAAAATATCGGGGCTGCTTTGGGGCCCACCCAGAGCCTGGGCAGTCCTGAGAATAAGTCACCTGGGGGTGCATTTGGGTCGAGAGGGAGAGGTGGAGGCCTGTGGGAAATGGCCATCACTTGTATGGCAGGGCAGAGGTCGTGATGGCCAGGCAGAAGAGCTGGGGTTTACGCCCCAGCGAGTGACCCCACTTCTCTAACCAGAGCGTGGGACTCTACAGCCTGCCCTCCCTGCCCACAGTCTGGCACTGATTCAAAACTCTCAGAGCCCTCCAGCGAAGTCACTGCACCCCCTCAGATGTGGCCGTTCAGCCAGCAGCCCTCTGCGGGAGGCCCCGTATCACAGAGGAGGTGTGTCTTAGGAACTCCCGCCGACCTTGATCTCTTTCCTGTTAGGCCGAACTCTGTCGTGACGGGAGCTTGGTCTGCACTTGGTGCTTGTTTGTGGAAAGCTTTTTAAGAACCCGCGTCACCTTCACAGAAGTGTAGAAGCATCTTCTGTAATGAGACTACAGTCTGAATGGGTGCTAGGTGCCTGCTACTTCCCTCAGCCACACACAAAGTGCTGCCCTGCCCCTGTCTCCCACCCCTCCTACAGCACAGGCCCCGGAGAACAGAGGCCACGCGGCCCTTCCCCGGGTACGTGGCTACCTGTGCTGTCTAACCACGCAAATGGTTGTGTTTCCTCTCACAGGTCCTGGCAATCAGTAACTTTTGAAAGACAGCCTGCCTCCTTCATCCGAATCGTTGGAACACACAATACAGCAAATGAGGTAAGGGTCTCCTTTCTTAGAAGATACTGTGATATTTCGTGATGCACCGGTAAGTGCTACATCCCGAGTTAACTGTTTGTCCCACCGGCTAATGGCCTGTTGTAGAGACAGCTTGGTACAGAAGAAAGTCCTGCTCTCGCACAGTGGGGGGATATCATTATCATTTCTGAATGTCTCTTCACTGGCAAGTGAAAGCCAGCTCCTGCGGCTTTGCTTATTCCTCCTGCCTCTGCGGAACTGGCAACCACAGGGACCTTGAGGGGTCACGTGCCCTGTCCTCAGAGTCCTCTGTCTTCCCAGAGGACAGTTATTTCAGAGGTCCATTGGCCCTCTGAGGTGGTATTTAAGGAACCCCAGCCCCACGGGGGCAGTCGTGGTACACAGTTGCTGGTTTGCTGTCTGCCTACTGGGTCCTGTGCAGACTGCACAGAAATGTTTCTGATGGAGCCCTTCCCTCCAGGCTTGCTCCTCCCCTGGCCCCATGCCAGGCTCCCAGGGACAGGCAGTCATTTCAGCGGACCATGCTATTTGTAGATGTTCCTTCACCTTTGGATTTAATTAGGGAAGAGTGGGAGGGTTTTTTTAACCTCATTTTTGGTGCCCAAGGCCAGGGTGGCAGTCCAGTGAGATGCCTGGCCCTCAAGCATTGCCATGTTGTTTTGTCTGGAATGGAAATGGCTCAGAAAAGGGGCACTGGGTTCCTCTGGATTGGAAAAGAGGAGATAGTGCCTCCAGGGCTTGGAGAAACCCAGACACTGAGTGTGAGGGAGGGCGTTAGCAATGACTGCACCAGGACGGCAAGCGCAAACCAAGACGGAGCCAGGCACGCCTGGGCTGCCGTCCCCGCAACAGTGTGGAGTCCCATTGGGCTCACAGAGGCCCCCCAGGGTTCACTCACACAATTTCAGGTGAGAACAGCATCTGCTTCAATTTTGAGTTTAAAATAATCAATTCATAGTTCATTCTTAAGTCAGAGAAGGCTGGTGTCTAGCCAATCGCCACACTGTTGACTTAGTCTGCTCATCACTTACTTGCTTTTGTACAGGCGTGTGTTTAGCATGTGCCTCTGAAGGACCACTGGCTAAAGACATGAATCAGGAGGGACAATAAGGTTGACACTTCAGAGGTAAAGGAAAGGCATAAAAATAGTAACAGTTCTGCAGTTGTACCTTAACGTGGTCTCTCTCAGACCTGGATGGACCAGCCTCCTGGGCAGGCAACCAGGGCACCTGTGTGGGCTCCGTGCCCAGAAGGGGACCCTGTGCTGGAGGTGGAATGCACTCCAGCACCATCTTGAAATTCTTAGCAATTTTACTATTGACACTTTTGTTTGTAATGGAAGCCCAATGGGACAGTGAAACGCCCACCTGGGTCTTGGAGCCTCACTCTCAGGCCTGCCTCCATCCCCTCTCGCCTTCCCAGAATGGGTTCTCAGCTCCCACTCCCGGACCCCCAGTGCTGGGATCTGCCGCGCCTCCCCCTCCACGGCCTGCTTCATAACCACTGCCTTCCCACTCCCAACGGGAGCTGGCACGTTTGCAGGGGGGTCGGGTTCTGGGATGAGCCCTGCGTGCGCGCAGCCACCGGATGTGGCCCCGGCACCCGTGTCTGCCCTGGCCTAAAGAGCTCCCTGTGCCCAGAGAGCGACACATTAAATAGCACATGCAAACCCTGTGACAGGTCAAGAGAGAGACCGGAAAAAAGCTGCATTCCTGCTTCCTGAGTAGGAGGCTCCTGCATAGCACACAGCCGGTCTGAGGTTTGTGCACTGTGTGCGTCGGGTCAGAGTCTCCGGAGCACACCAAGGTTTCTCTGGCACTTCAAAAGCATTTTAAAAAGTGAGAATGTTGTGATATTTTATATTCATTTTGCCTTTTCATTTTTTAGAATAAAAATGATACACTCCTACAGTGTGTTTCTTACAGAGAACTTGTAAATAGAAGCCTGAAACTTTTTTCTTATCTCTTTAATTCAAAACAAACCTGAAAATTATAAAAGTAAACCAGCTGATAATTTTTAAAGCACGAAATGAAAGAATTCTGAACAGCAGTTCATAAAAGTACTTTTTTGATGATGTAACAAAAGTAAATTTAAATCTACATTATAATAATACATATAGGATCCCCATATTTTTTAAATTTTGCCAATAAATGCTAGTTTTTCTTACCACTCAAATTTATGTTCACTAAAATGAAATACTTTATATTTGCAGTCACTTGTTTCTTACATAAAACATTAAAAAAGACTAGATTTTTCTTTAATTCCTAAGAGGGGCTGTGCAATGACGTGTTTCAACAGAAGGGACCCTTAGGTCAGAGGAGGCTGAGAAGCACTGTGGTGAGCCTCGGGCCCCGCCCCCCACCTCAGGGACCAGATGAAGAATGACTTCCCAGCACACAGCTCTGAAGTGGGGGTGCAGGACCTTCTTTCTCTGATGGGTTTCCCAAAACTCTCTGCAAGGAGCCCAACCACTTTGGACCAGCCGGTTTGAATGGGTTGGCCACTGCCATCTGTCACATTTGGCCGATGAGAAACTTGATCGGCTGCCTTAGTGAGTCAGTTAGTGATCAGGAAAATAAGTTTCAGGGTAGTGTTGCCAACTGGGAAACATCTTAAATCGTTAAATAAACAGTGGCCGATCCTGGGTCATAAGGCAAGATCCATAAAATGTATCATTCTCAGAGTACACAAGAAGTCACGGAAGCCCTGGCTGGGTGCTCAGTTAGAGCATCGTCCCCATATAGGAAGGTTGCAGGTTCGATCCCGTCAGGGCACACGCAAGAATCAACCAATGAGTACATAAATGAGTGGAACACAAGTCAAGGTTTTTCTCTCTCTCTAAAGCCAATAAAAAAAGGCACAAAAAGTTAAATTTCTCTGGGCATCAAGCATGCAGCAAACCCTCACAGAGAATGTTCTTTACTGCAGCACAACTGGGTTCTGGGACATCATTTGGAAGAAGTGTCGTCACCTGTCTCAGGCATAGCAGGAGTGTGTTCGGTCAGTGTGGCAAAGAGATGTGAGGGGCAGGGGCTGTTTTAGGGGAAGGGGGCAACTTGGCAGAGGCAGCCCTGGAGGAGCACCCAGATGGCACAGATAGCCAGAAAGGGTGCTGGGGCAGAGTCGAGGAACCAGTCGAGGACATACCTAATCCCAAGTCCCATGGGAACAAGAACCATGCTACCAGAAAGTTGGGGTTGGAGCACCTTTGTCACTGTGGAAGGTGTGTAGAGGGGAGGCAGGGTTTCCTCAGTATGTCACTGCTTGTTTGCCAAGCGACATCAGTGGCCTGCCCTTAGTCAGAGGCAGAGCCCATTCCCATGTAGACACTGCACGTTCACCAGCCCGAAGACTTGGGGCTGGTCTCAGGAGCATAGCTGGTCCTGCTATTTAGCATGGATGTGAAGCTTGTGCGTGTGTGTGTGATAACAGAGAGAAATGCAGCTGAAGAACCTGCCACATCTCTGGGTAAGTCTGTTTTCTGTAGGTGCTGCCCCATCCAGAGAGGGAGGGTGCCAGCAGGGGACAGTGGGGAGCATGCAGTGTTGAGGCTCCTGGGAGTTGAGGAGCATTCAGAAGAGATGGGGTTGGGCTGTCCTGGCAAAAGGCCTGCACAGTGCCTAAGTGGTCATGGCAACCGGCAGCTGTTGGATGGTGGCAGTGGAAACTGCCATGACTTTCAAACATCTGGCTGCTATTGGAAGAGCAGAGGCCTCCCGAGCTAAAGCTGGTACAGATTTACTGCCCATTGCAGGTATGTGTCTGTGTAGCTCCAGCCGGGCAGGGCTTCCTGCATGCAGGGCTCAGCATCTCTCTGCTGCATGTTAATTTCCCTCACTTCTAGATCGGGGCAAGAGCCGGCTCGCAGGTGACGGCAGCCTGGGCAGTCTGTGGAGGCTCAGATTTCTTGATCCTCTGTTTTGGCATGCCTCTGATTTCCTGTGGCATTTTATCCCTCTCCTCTGGGAAGTGTATGTGTGCTGCGGGCATCTGTCTCTCATCTTCCTTTGTGAGCACCGCAGCAACAAATTTATTTAATGTTTCTGCTATCTCTACGACTTCTGTCAGTAAATTCCCTGGAGCTTGCCTCTTAAAGATGGTGCCACTTCCTTCATGACCTCCTGCTCCTCTGTACTCGGTGTCCTCCTTGTCCTTTGCCCGGACTTTCCTTTCATCCCCGTGTGCATGTGCGTGTGTGATGCCCTGCTCCGCTCTCCGCTCTGTGTGCCCCGTGCTCGGCATACTTCTCACATGTCTCACGTTTCTCTCCCGTACTCTCGGATGCCTTTTTGCACGTCCTATGTGCCCACTCGCGAGGGCTCCTCTGTCGATCTGCCACACTTAGCCCTGGATGGCAGACACGTGTCGGCTTGTCCTCCACCACAGCCCCTCACCCTGCTCTCCTTCAATTTTCACTCATGTGCTTCTCCCCCGTACCTGGGCCAGGAAGATCCTTTGGGCTCCTTCCTCAGTCTCCTCACGTGGTCTCTGGGTCCACCTGCCTTAACTGCTGATGGACTCTGAGCTCTGCAGGAGGCATTTCTCCCCATATTCTCCTGTCCAAAAAAGGTTAGAAACTGGGCCTTGTCGACACCACCACTGTCACTGGACCTGAAGTTTCAGCTGCAGTGACTGTCACAGAGCCACGCTGGTTCTGATACCACACCACTCAGCAACCCCTCCATTTCATCTCATTAATTACCCTAGCAAAGTGACTAAAGCCACTCCTGCATCCTTAAAGACAGCAGGCTGGACCCACGTGAGGCCTCTCTGTGGACCTATGAAAACCTGTGTATCAGAAGAAATAGGCGTTATGCTTGTTTCTTTGTGTGGCTTCCATGAAAATCTGGGCTTGAGGGCAAGTTTTGGTGTGATTTTTTTCATTAGGCATTGAGCTCATGGCACGGGCAGCCCCGAGGGTTAAAAAGGACTGTAGGAAAACTAACTCGGGAGTGCAGACGGACTGGGCTCCTGCCCTGGAAATCCACGTGAAAGCCTTTGCCTAGTCAATAACAAAGCTGAGGACCGCATTGACAGCCTGTAGCCAGCTCTCAGGGTTCCATTTATTCATCGAGTTTATGTAGCTGAGGAGAGAGGCCATGTCGTATTTATCTTTATATCCCTGGCACCTAGCATGGTCCTGGCGTGTGTACGCATAGAGCGCCTGCTGGCTGAATGAGTGAGTGGATCATTCGGTCTGTCCATCCATCTCTGCCTCTCCCTATCAGTCAGCCAATTAAAGGGAAAGATTTAGTAATTCAGTTTCTCATCATTCCAAGGCAGAGTTTTTGTAGTTACACCGAGGAGTTCCTTAAACCAGAAACTTTTGTAAATGGAAAAATACTCACACTAAACACCTCAGCATCTCCTACTTTAGGAGATAATGATAAATTACAATAACTAATATTTACTGAGCACTTTCTATGTGCCAGGCCCTATTTCAAGCCCTTTATATTTATCACACTAGGTAATCCTCATGTGAAGTAGGCTCTACTCTCACTGCATTTTAAAAATGAGGAAACTCAGTCCCAGGCATCGGTGAAGCTAAGCAGCTACGGGCAGTTCTCGTCAGTGCTATGGCTGTATAAACGGGGACAGTCACTTGGGAGAACAGTTTTCTACCAAAGTTGAGTGTGTGCAACCCACCCTGTGACTAAGCATTTTCATACCTTTGTATACTCTCTAAAGAAACTCTTACAGAAGTTCAGGTTTCAGGAATAAGGGTGCCCACAGCAGCACTGTTCATACCAGACCTATAGGGACCCCACCCGATGGTGCAGCTTCCAGAGAAAAGACAAGCAAAGTGCATCACGTGGTCCGAGGAGGCCACCATCCACGTGAAGGAAAGAAGCCAGACATACACAAAAAATACATATAGTAGAATTATATTCATACAAATGTCAAAAACAGGCAAAACTAAGCTATAACATTTAAGATACATATACAGGTGGTGAAAGTTTTTTTTAAAGCAAAGGAATGATTATTATTAAAGCCAGAATTATGGTTTCCTCCGGTGGGCTAGCTCGAATCAGGAAGGGCCATGTGGAGAGACGGGGGGGTGGGGGCCCAGCCATGTCGCTGGTTCTTGACCCAAGTGGGATTTACATGCTGTTGACTGTATACAGTAGTTACATGCTGTACATACAGTAGGCATTTCTTGCACTTTTTAGTACATGATTTTCACAATAAATGTTTTGCTTTTAGCAAAATGGGAAAACTGATGAGGAAACTGAAACTGAGCTGTGTTAAGTGATTGGCACAAGGCCCCTCCGCCCCCCTCCCTGAGTGGCAGAGCCGGGATTTGAACCCTGCCACTCTGGCTCTTGTGACCCAGGCTGCTCTATCTCCCAAAAAGGCATAATAAATAGTAAGGCGGCCCAGACAAGCCCAGCTTTGCCATGGCCCTGTTACTGAGTCCGACCTTGGTGAGCAAGTGGTGCCTGTGGCAGGCTGGTGCCGCAGCCCAAGCTACATCTAGGGGAGAAACCGAGGCAGGGCCTTTGATTGTGAGGATTTCAGGTCCACTCCCGAGAGTAATCAACCTACATGAAGAGGACCTTAATTCTAGTGACGGTGTGAATGGCAGTCAGTGTCCGAGACCAGAGCTCAGTGGAATGCACTGGAGCAGGGGCTGGTGTGGATGGGTGTGGGGCCAGGTACTGGGAGGGGCTTTCCTCATCTATAACAGGGGTCCAGGGAGCCTGGCCCTTGAGAACTGGGGAGCAGTGAATGAGATGTTGCATGAGGGTTTGGGAGAGTGAGAGGGTAGGAGACCCCTCTTCCTCATTGGATGCTCTGCCCATGCGCCTGCCGCAGGAGGCTCCATGCAAACCCAGCGGCACCAGCAGACCTGAAAGTCCAGAAGCGGCTGCTGAGCTGCCCTCCGAGACCACTCAGCGGGGCCTGCAGTGAGTGAGGCACAGTTTGTTTGCAGGCTCTGTCAGGCCAATGAGTGGCTGTGGGCTCCCAGTTCCATCCCCGTTCCCATAGCAACATGTGGCTCTAGTGAAAAAAAAAAGAGGGATATGGGCTTGGTTTCTAAATAAAAACAACCAAACCTCCTTCCTGGCCTGGTAATCATTGTTTACCAGCCCCCAGCCCCCAGCCCCTAGGTCTGATCACGTCCCTCAGCTCTGGAGGATTTCCTCGGCAGCACCCTCTAGAAGAGGCCCTCTAAGCCCTGAAGATGCACCTCCATCATGTACTGGCTCCCAAGGCCAGAGTTCCCAGTCAGTGAGCACCAGAACTGGCATCAGGGGTAGAGGCTGAGAGAGCTCATGAACAGGCGAGCGCCTCCCTCCGTGAGATCAGGACCTGCAGAGAGAGACACAGTTCCAGACCTCAAACTCCTTCTTCGGCCAGGGTTCGCACGTGGCAGTGATGGAGAAAGGATGCTCACAGATAAAACCTGCTTGGAATAGAAACAACTGAAACAAACCAGGTTTGAGATGGCACCTGGGTGCCCTGTGCTGTGTACAAAGGCAGAGGTGGCATTGGCAGGGGCAGGACTAAGTGTGGGCCCGAGAGAGGGTGAGCACTAGAACAGCAGGTCCAAGGGCAGGTAGGGCCAGCCTGCGTCAGCGAGTTTGCTGACGGTCCTAGCAGGAGGCTTTGCCTGGGCCCCCACTGCACTGCACTTCTTGAGGGCAGAGACAGTGGGGTGGCATCTTTGTGTCCAATTACTCAGCCCAGTGTCCAGCACACAGTAGCCTCCCCCCAATAAATCAGCCTGGGCCAGGGTTCGGGTGCAGGGTTCTGAGGGAAGTCAGCTCTCAGGACTCACTTGTAACCATCTGGATCTGAGGAACGAGGGGGAAGAGAAGATCATACCACAGCTGCCATCCCCTGACCTTGGGGAACGGTGGGGCTGTGCTGGCTATGAGGAAGCATTTATTGCAAGAAAATAAAGGGTGGTTAAAGATGAGCCATCCAAACAAAAATGTGAACTTAAGGACAACCCATGCAGTTAATGGTCAAGGTCAGCTGCCTCTGAAGAGTCGGGCTAAGAAGAAAGGATCTAGAAGTAAGCCTGAGAAACAGCCGTGGTGAACAGGGCAGGGAGGTGGGGGAGGAGCCAAGGAGATGGACAAGTGCACGGAGACCTCAGTGCTGGTGCCAGCCTCACCCCAGCCTGCTGCTGTGGTCCCTGGCTCTCAGGACACTTGTCTTTAAAATAAGGAGAGTGAACTATGTCTTAAAGGTTTCTTTCCAGTGAGACAGAAAAAAGGCAGAAAAATGTTTAATTTGTGGTATAATTATAAAAGATCCTTTTGTAGGCATCTTTATACTTAAATGTCTATTATGAAAGATTTTATGGGGGAAAGAGAGGGAAATGACACAACAGCAGGCACATGTCATTGTTCCAAACATTCCACAGTCCTCTTAGGACTCTTGTACTGGAGCAGCGGTAATTCTGCACCAGACAGGTGGCCGAGGAGAAAGTGCCCAGAACCTGAGCAGGTGCCGGGAGCCTCTGAGCAGTGAGAGGGACAGAGACATCAGTTGTGGGGATAAGCTCAAACGGAGTCCCACTGCTGAGCCCGCAGGTAGGGGCTGGGCCTGAGATCTCTATGCAGCTGGAGCTCTTCCAGACAAAACAGGTGCATGTCACCTGGCTGAAGTGAGGAGCTGCCCAGAACAGCCCGGCTACACCCAGCCTTCCCAGGAGGCTGGGTCCCCAGCCACGCTCTCCTGATGCCTGTCCAGTAGGGAGGGGGCCTTAATAAGGCCACACCCACCAAATTTGCCTGGAACTAGAACATTTCCCTCTTTTTGTTTTTTGAAAATAAAAAGATATTGTCTACCACTTTGGGGCCCAATGAATTGAGTGAATCGCTCTCTCTGGAACTCTGGAGTGTTCATGCATAAAACACAGAATCAGGAGTTCCAGGGCTGCCTAGGGGAGGAGTATTGGAAAAGCTCTTTTTCCAGAACCTTCTAAGAAATGGAGTTATAGTTATTTGTGGGGGCCCTGGCCTATGCGAATATGGGCAAGAACGTTAGCACACTGTTATCACATATAAGCAGTGTCACCAAGACACTGTTAGGAATGAGTGCTATTCCTAATAGTGCAAACCTGTTTGGGTTTCCCGTCATCCTCAGCAGTACTGACAGGTGTTACTCACGATCTGGAATGGGTTCCTTTCCTGAAAACAAAGTTGTGGGACGTTCAGATATCCACAGATAAAACTTTGGTTTATAAAAAGGGATGTTTTGTTGGAAATACTTGGCCTTCATTTTCAAAGGGACAAAAATAGAACCTCCCTACAGTATGTGGGGCCCATGCTTCTGAGAGAAGCGTGAGGAAGATGCTACCATCATCATCAGGGTCAGCTGTTTATTGCGTGCTGCGTGGGTGTGCGACGCTGCCACACGGACACGTGCGAGAAACAGGAAGTCCTCGGGGTGGCACAACTCAGCAGCCGTGTCTGACTTATGGGCAGGCATCACTGAGAAGCAGGTATCTATTAGAGAGCTGTGTCACCTTGTAAATGTAGATTGAAAGCTTGGATCAGAAATCCTATTTGTATTGGTTGGTATGAAAGCAGCCGGTAAAAATTACTCAGGAGAAACCAGAAAAGCAAGGTAGTAGAGTCATTGATCACCATTTATTAAATTTTCCCAATTTCTGCTGTAGTTCACAGTAGACTCTTAGGCCAACATGGGAAAACTAGCAGAGGCTTCTCTACTTTAAAAAACCTTGAAGGCATGTTGAACAAATAGTGCTTGGGGACTCCTTGTAATGAAAGGTGCAGACAGTGCCAGCCGAGGAAGCAGCCTGATCACCGAGAAGGGGCCTCTACATCCACGTGCACCTTTTCCAGGGCTCCCAGAGAAAAGAACACCCCGGACTGCCTCAGACCCGTTGAGAGTGACGGCCCCAGAGAGGAAAGCCAAAGTGATACGAAACAGCAGCTTACAAAAGGACACCGAATGGTGACTGGGCCGTGGCGGATTCATACACAGGACTACATTCCAAATTAGCCAGCCCCTCCCAGGGGACAGATCCAGAGGCCATTGAAGCTGGTTCAGTGAAGGTGCCCCTTTATGAGCAGTGGCAATCAAACAGGCTAATGGGATACATGATTGCTGAAAGGGGAAGGGAAAACGGTGCGGGGCCCGCGATAATGGTTTTGCATAAATCAGTAGTGCGACTCTGCCCTGTATGCCTCATTCACTTTTGGTCACATCCTTTCCGAGTTGTACTGCAGTGTTGGGGAGGTCCAGAGGAAAGAAACTGAGTCACAAAAGCTTCTGAGGGAAGAGAAACTCAAGCCTTGGCTGTTCCACCTAGAAGGAGGCCCTCAGGTGTATGGTGGGGAGGGGAGCTTGGGGTCTACATTTCTAGATGCCCCCCAACCCCTGCGGTAGTGATGACTCCTCCAAGAATCAGCTGCTCCTCCAGCTTCTGTGAAAAGAACAGAGGCACCCCCTCCCTTCATGCACCTCCTCTGGGGCGCAGCCCCACCACATGGTCATCAGCAAAAGAACCAGCTTCCCCAGGATGGGCTTACTTCCCACCCTTGCTCATTTTCAAGACCACTTACAGGCCCCCTCTCTGAGTGCCTATTAGTAATGGGTGCACATACGCAGGTGCCCGGCAGCCTGAGGGAAGGAACCCTAGCCTTGCACAAGATGATGATGGTGAGGTTACCTGGCCGGTTTTGGCTTTGCACCGGTGCCTTGTCAGGTGCAAGGCGGTGGGCTGGATCATCATCCGAGATGACTGAGCCAGCACATTGTTCTGTGGAGGGGTCAGCAGAGCCTCTCATGGTGTGCAGGGCGGGTGGGGGCAGACTGCAGGAGCCCAGACCTTTATCTGGAAGTATTCCCTTAGTCTCTTCTACCTAGAGGTCACTCCCCTCCCTGTCTGCCTCCCTACTCCTCAAGGCCTAGTTTATATGCCTCTTCCTCTCTGACCTCCCCCTTCCAGGCAAAATTAATTTCTAGGATTACCGGTCACAGTCCTATTATAATGCTGTTAGAATTTTCTGTGTGAGGCAGGCATCCAGACACAGAGAGAGCACAGGCTTTGAAAGTGATTGGCCTGAGGTTGAACCCCGCCGTGGGTGTGAGCTTGGGCACGCTGCTGTCAGCCCTGCTGGGCTGGGAGGTATGGTGCCTGGTCAGTGTTCCTGCTCAGTGAGGTCGTCAAAGTTTCAAAAACAAAGCCAGAGAAAGGCTCTGAAGAGGAATACAGGTCCTCGGTGGCTGGCTGAGCATGGAGCCCCCGGGAACCCCGCTGCTGTCACCTCCAGTGGCACTGCAGCATCTTCTCCCAAAGAATCTAGAATCACTGCGGGCCCTTCTCTTTCCCGTCAGTCTTACTGAGTCTGTTATCAAGTTGTGTTATTCTTCATTTAAAAATGAGTCTTTCCTGTTTATCCCAAATTGCTAAATTCCGCATCAGGGGATTTCAAGTATTCACCTAAAAATAAAAGGCCTTTCAAAGTGAAAGGCAACAGGCATTTATTTGAGATCAAAGAATAGCTAATAGGGAAGCATTGCTTTAGGCAGAAACCTAAATAATGTTCAAATAATGTTCCAATTAGGAGACAAAGGCAATGGCATCTCTGAGAAAGGAAAGGGGAGCAATTACATCAACAGCAGGGAGGCACGTCAGTGGGTGCAGACAACGTAGGGATGCTAATTCTAATCAATGTTTGAATTTCCAGTCCGGTAGTCATACTGTCTGCCTTCTTGTTGTCCTTGCAAACAGTCCTTTGGGGCACAATGCTGCAGAAGGCCCAGTGAGGAGGGTATTTTGCCCAGTTTTAACACCCCAAACATTTGAGGCATGAGACGTGCCAGGCCCCGCTCTGGGCTGTGGCTCCGGCTCCATTCTAAAGTGGCTGTGTTTATATTATTATGATTGTTTTACATGAGGTTGACTGTTTGTCATTATCTGCTTTCTTTCTTTGGACACTGTAGTATTTGTCACCATATATAAGTATTCCTTTTGTAATATTTTAAATTTAAGGAATACTCCTTGCCAAGAGTCTCCTCCCTCCAGGGTACCCAGCTGCCTGCCTAGATCCGGGCTGGGTCCTCGTTGAGTCCCCTCCTGGGCTGCAGCCTTTTGCCTCCACTGCCCCTGCTCCCACCTACCCCACACCTCCTACTTTGTCATCACCCTCAGCTTGAGAACCTAAAGTGGCTCCCTCCTCTGACCTCCCTGACTCAGCTCAGACTTCTCTGGTCCCTCACGGCTCCGCACAGGCCCAGAGTTGTCTGCTTGTTCACTACTGCGTCTGCTCTCCTCGCTGGGTGGCGCACCCCTAGAGCCAGGACTTCCACGGTGGGGTAGGGAGGGATGTAGGAGGTGCCTCCTCAGTGTGTGTGGAATGAATGGAATGAATGTGCTCAGACATCCTGACCTTCAAACCCCATTCACACATTTGGCTCCTTGGACCACACCACTGTGCATGTCACTCTCATTCTGGCCTCTGTGCCTGCCTGCCCTTAGCCTGCTCACCCGGACACCCACTACACTCTCCACCTCTGTGACTTAGTAAAAATAGCGGTCTCCTGTGTGTTGCCTTTGAATCTGGCAGAGCCTGCTTGGCTCTCTGGAAATGCTCAGAGAGCCTGAATTCAAGTTAGCTGGTCCTTTGGTGATGCTCTTGGGGCTCCGGGGTCACAGACTGAAGTGTGGCTCTGAGATGGCCGCGGTCCTCATGTCTGGTCATCACTCCCTGGTCATAGTGCGCCCACCTAGAGTCCCCAGGGAGCTTAGCCAGGCAGGGAACACTGGAGCCAATGGAGAGGAGTAGATTAATGTTGCCCCTTAGGAGAAGATTTTCAATTTACCCTGCATAGCTTAGGTCAGAGCTGAGGGCTCAGACAGTTTTTAAATCTCCATAAAAGGCCCTCCCATCTGGCTGTTGACAGGTAAGCACCTGCAGGTGGGCCTGAAGGGGGCGATTGATATAAAAGGAAGAGAGGGAGGGAAGAAAGGCAAGAAGGAGAGACAGGGCCAGCTGCCACATGGGGTCCGCAGGAAGCGCCATGATGAGTAGAGCAAAGGCCTGAGCTCTAAGGAGAGAAATCAGCTCGTTCTGAGAGGAAACAGTCTCTGCCAAAATGAAGAGAACGGACCAGAAGATGCATATGCCTCACTTAGTCTTAATATCAGAGTCTGAAACGTGAAACCTGAAATAGTGATAGATAAATGAGGAGTCGGCATATGGAAAAAGTAGTGATGTAGGAAGGTAAGCAGAGAATTTATATTTTAAATATAATTGCACAGTTGATACTACATTTGTCTTCTTATGGAACTTGGTTCTACAGAAGACGGGTGTGGGTGCGTGTGCGTAGTGCATTCGTACCTGGTGTGTGTTTCTGTGTGTGTGCTCTGTGTGTGCGTGCCCCTGTCCAAGCTGTAGGAGAGGCAGAGCTCTGGGTGAAAGTGGCAGCCCCTCACCCCCCCCTCTCTCTGCCACACCCTTACGTCCTAAACCCCGTGCCTTCTCCTCTGTGTGGTCCTCCCTCAGGGAGAAAGGTAGGTGTCCAGCAGCCCTGCCTGCATCCTGCCCGCATTCCGGGGTGCCAGTGCCTTCTTCCCTGCAGATGGGCCCTTATCCAGGAGCGGGCTCAGCACACAGGCAGATCCTAAGTTCAGTGGCTCTCCAGCCAGCAAGCCCCTGGGAAGGAAAGGGTGGACCGCCCCCTTCCCCAATCCCAGGGAAGCACAAGGATTGCATTCTCCCATTAGCATTGCGTGGCCGGGGTAGGACTGCAGTGTGTCCCGCCCTCGTGGGCTCAGAGCATGGCCGTACCTTTGTGCCACATGACCTCCTTTCATGCTGGCCACACTGGCTTCAGGCAGCCACCAGCCCCTCACAAGCATATCAGTACAAACCAGTCACTCCCCTGCACTTTAGCCTTAGCATTTGCAGGTTCAATGACAGCTCTACGTCATCTGACTCATCTAGGGCCTTTGGCTAGTGTAGGAGAAGCCCAGGGGTCAAAGGCAGAAAGTCTCAGCACCGTAGTACAGCGTGGAGAGCCTGGGCCCCACCAGGAGTTTGTCCGGGAAGCTTTGGTTCTAGGGCTGGTCTTCTCCCTGGTCCCCCAGCCCCAGTCTCTGGTGGCCGTGTGGCTCCCCCAGCCTTGGTGCTTGTGACATCACTGGCCCAGCACCAGTTTCTTTAAGGGTCTCTTGGGCCCTCAGGACCCTCAGAGGCTGGAACTCAACCTTAAATCTCATTCCCGTCCTGGCTGGTGTGGCTCAATGGATTGCGAACCAAAGGGTCACTGGTTTGTTTCCCAGTCAGGGCACATGCCTGGGTTGTGGGCCAGGTCCCCAGTGGTGGGTGCCCAAGAGGCAACCACTCATTGATGTTTCTCTCCTTCTCTTTCTCCCTCCCTTCCCCTCTCTCTAAAAATAAATAAATAAAATCTTTAAAAAAAAAATCTCATCCCAGCTGAGGCCTCATCTGCTCCCTGCTGCCCCCTCACTGACCTTCACCTCTGCCTCTTGCAGATGTCCTCCAGGCCCCTCCTCACTCCTCAGCCGCCCCGGCGAGCTCTGAGGCCCCTGCTATCCCTATGCCAGCCCCTCTCGACCTGAAGGCTGGGGCCTCTTGGATCGATCCCTCCTCTAAACTTCACCTCTAACCAGCAGCCTGGGTCCATCTATGTTTCTCTTGAAATACCTCATGGACCACAGCACCTTCTCTTGGCCTCTGCGGCCTCCCGCTCGAAGCTCTCTCCTCTGGCTGAAGAAGCCATAGTGGCCCAAGCTGATCTCCCTCCAGGCAGTGTCCTCCCAAATACCCGGGTCACCAGCATGTCCTCCTGAGGCCAGGATCTTTGCGTCGGAGCCGATGCCCTGGCCAGCTCAGCAGTCTCCACGAATGAGCAGAGCATGGAGGGTCCCTGCTCCAAAGCCCTGACAGGTCCCCAGCCTGGGTGCCCTGCACCCTGGCCTGGCTTGCTCCTCAGACCCGCTGGGACACCATTCCTCCACAGTGTGCCCGCCGTGTCACTCCCTGTGCCCGCAGCACATCTATCAGGGCTGCTCCTTCCCTCCAGGTGCTGCCTGTGAACTTTAGAAAGAATTCTGGCCACGGCGCCTCGTGTCCAAAGTGTGGCAGTGGCTTTCAAACGCTTTGTTTGCGCGTCTCCTAGAAGAGCTTTGGAAAAACCTGTACACGGCCCTTAGAACATTTGAAGGCTCAGAGGCAAAGCATTTCTCAGGTGTAAACACAGCTATTTGGTTACTACGAGGGAGAAAGAGCAAACAAGATGGAAGATGAGGACTGGCTATGGGAAATAAGTATTTGCTGACGCGATTCGCTAAAACAGACCTTGACCGACCCATTGAACAAGGCACAGCACATGTGAAAGTAACTGCAGAACCATCCGTGGGCATCTGGGATGTTCTCGTAATTTGGGGAAAATCCCAGCTACGTTTTAAAAAACTACATGAGTTGTGAACACTCTTCAGGCCTGAATTCAGAACACTCAGGCCACTCCCTCCTCACGACCTGGGACAGGGCGTCTGGGCCCAGGACACACGAAGGTGGCACCCCAGGGCCAGTGGGGAGGGACGCTGTGCCCCAGCCCAGCACGGCCTGGTGAGGGCAGGCGAGGGCTGCGCTTGTTCCTTCTGCGAGGTGGGGAGGGCGTTGTGAATTCAGTCACGTTCTCAGGCAGTTTTAGAAAATACAGAATTTGAGGATCTGGAAATTCATTTTCTCGAAGCTCCCAGCATGCTCCTTGGAAAGTAATCTGTGTGCACCCAAGACGGAAGAGCACCACTGCAGAGGATGCAAGTCTTCCTCTGCACAGAGCTCAGGACCAGCACCCAAGCGACAGCTGGAACCCCAGTGAGACAGGGCCTTCCGAGGGTGCCTGGGGTGGTGCAGGTCCCCAAAGGCCCACCTCTGGCAGCCCCTCCCCCGCACTCGCCCAGCTCACACCCCGCGGGACCTCCGGCCTTGTACCAGGAGGTCACACTCACACCAACCCTCGCATCCTCCCTGTGTGTTCTCAAGCACAGGGCCGTGGCTCACCCTCGCTGTGCTTTGCCCGTGCGGTCTGCCCAGGGGCTGGCCCGGCACTGAGCGCGGAGCTCGGAAACGCTTCCGCGCAGACACGGAAGGCAAACTTTCCTTGGCTCAGGGCTGGTGGCTGGCTCCCCCGTGCGAGGGCGTCTTTTCCAGGTTGACCCAAGCAGGTTGACCCAAGCCAATCCCAGTGATGTCCCCTCCCCAGCGTATAATTATGTTTCAGAGCTTCTTCCTTCCTGAGCATGCGGGAGTTGGAGCAGGAGAGGCTTGTTTGTGCCCTTGGAGATAAGCCTGGGTCCTCCCTGGGGAGACCCCCATGGCATTTTTTAAGTAGCAATTTCATCGAGGCAATCCACGTACCGTACAAGTCACCGATTTAAAGCGTGCAGGTCAGCGGCGTTTAGCGACTTCACAGAGCCGTGCAGCCGCCACCGCAGTCGGGTTGCTC
Source organism: Macrotus californicus (assembly GCA_007922815.1). Lineage (NCBI taxonomy): Eukaryota > Metazoa > Chordata > Mammalia > Chiroptera > Phyllostomidae > Macrotus > Macrotus californicus. Next base: position 63,778 of record VMDR010001816.1, read on the forward strand.
TGTTGCCTTTTAACCCAACGCTGAACGCAAGAATTAACTAACTCATTAGGCAGAAGAGCTCCCGAGACAAAAGTAACCAACAATAGAGGAATCCAATGAGAACGTTGTACAGGAATCCAGACCTGCTGTAGCTTTTAGCCCATCGGTCCATCCACCTACTTGTACCCTGAAATGTGTCTACAACCCTCCAGCTGCTGCTGAATGTCAGCATGGGGGCAGGGGAGCGGGAAGGACTTCCTTTAGTCCCCTGTTGCAGCCCCCAAAGCTGGGCAGGACAGTATCCCAACTGGTGGCAGCTCCAGGGTGGGACGCTGGCCTGTCACTCATGGGTTTTTGCCTTCTCTCACCAGGTGTTTCACTGTGTCCACTTTGAGTGTCCGGAGCAGCAGAACAGCCAGAAAGAAGAAAACAGCGAGGAATTGGGGGCAGGGGACACCAGCCCAGCCGGCCAGCAGCTGGAGCCCCGCGCCCTGCAGGCCCCCAGTGGCAGCTCTCTGCCCTCCAGCCCAGGCTCCAACTCTCGCTCGTCCAGCCGGCAGCACCAATAAAGGGGGCACTGATGTGCCATGACTCGGGGGAGGCCCTGATGGCAGCAGGAGCTGTTGTCCTCCTGAGCATGGATCTTCGTTGGCTGCCCCTCACCCCTTCCAGACAGGAGCCGACCTGGCTGCAAACAGGAACACAGAACAGGTTTGCTCCCAAGGACAGGAAGGGGCTGCTTTGTTCTCCTCAATTTGTTCAAATCAGGCTGGTCTCCAGGGGGAGAAAATGGGTCTTCAATCTTCATCAGTCCACCATTAACACCCTACCTCTCTCATCTAACCCGGGCAAGGGCACAGAGGAAGCAACAGACAGGCGTGTCTGGATGAGGAATGGCGTGTGACTCTGGAGTGGAGAAGGGATCGGGCCTTTAGTACCTTTAGGAAATGGGTTTCCACGTTGCCCTGGCAACCAAATGATTGTTTTAATTTCTTCTCGTTATTTTCCTTTGCTGAATCATGTGTGTTCCTGATCTGTTTGAAATGCTCAGCAAACCGCTGGTGTCACCCCTGTGACGCTGCGGTCTTCCGTCCTTAGTTTTGAACGGGACGGAGCGAGAGGCCTGTGCCCGGCTCTGCGTGGGGCACAGGCGCAGCTCACTGTGACACTCGGGCTGACAGAAAAACTCGTTTGAGGAAGTTCAACGGAACACACAAGGAGCAAACCGCCGTGTGGACGCTGGAGCTAATCAGCAGGACGCTGGGTTATTAACCTGCCCTTCCTGGAATGCGTCCGGTGTCCGGGAGGTTGACAGGTAAATCGCTGTTATGCCACCTGCTGATTTAATGTTCAGAAGTCTGTGTGTAGAAATCTGCACCAGCTTCCAGTTGGGCTGGACCTGTCCTCAAACCGCCGTTTTGGCCCAGGGCAGGAAGGGCAGCCTGCCGTGTCAGGGACACAACCTCGGCCTCTGCCTGCATGCATCGTCTGCTGGTGGCCGTGTTTGTCCCCCAGACCACAGTACTCGACCTGGGATTGAAGAAAACACAGATCTAAGACGCTTTCCTCCTGATCCTCACTGAAATGATCCCGTCTGACTGTCTCCATCCCTGTGTTCCTTGGTAGTTCTTTCAGATTCTCCTCGGTGTTTGCGATTCTGCAGGTCCACCCTTGGCTGGCTGGCTGTTAGCTCCACGCCCTGTGACCTGCTCAAAGCTGGGTTGGGGCTTACCGGGGGTCATTTCTGGTGTCGTAAGGACACGTTGATTGTGGGGATACAAAGAGCAATGGCACAACTAACTTCTCTCCTCGTGTAACTGAGTTCTGAGTGACGGATGAAACAGCAGGGTAGCCTCAAATGCGGGATTCACCAGAAGCCTGTCTCCCGTGTGCGTGCAGGTGAGGGAAAGCCAAGGGGCTCCCATCTCCCTGCCCCCTCGCTCTCCGATCTCCACCCATCTGCCCTTGTGTGGGATGAGCAGGACCCCTGAGGGTGCTGGGCGCTTGAAAACGGGAGAGAGGCTCCTATAGTCAGTGGCAGTACTGCCCACTCGTGGTGGGTGGCCACCCTCTGTCGGCATCCAGCCCCAGGTCGCCCGTTAGCTGGAGAACTCCTTCCAGCCGCGCGTTCACTGGGCAGCCAGGGAAGTCTGAGCAAGGGCGCAGTGCACACACTGTGAAAGGGCCTCTGTTTAAACTCTGAAGCCCCTGTTCAGAGAGAAGCCCCAGGCTCAGAGGCCACACTGTGGACCAGGGACATGGGTGGGCCGGCGAGGCATCTGTCCATTCTGCTGCCCGGGCAGCACACCTCGCCATCCCCCGCCCAGGTACCAAATGCCGCCTGGCCACTCAGCTTCACGCCTGGAGGGGAATAGACTGCGTCTGAAGCCTCAGCATGGAACCCACATCAGTGCCCTTCTCACCAGGCCCCCCTCTTCCCCATCTAGGAATTTCCTTTGGAGTTTGCACCTCCCGATCTCTGCCCTAGGTCTGCCTTGAGAGAACAGAGTTTGTCTCCCTCGCCCTCTCCTCTAGCACTTCAGGTGCTTGTGTTACCGGATAAAAGGAAGGAAGGGGAAACCGAGTCTGACAACATGGCAGCAGAGAGGCACTCTGCACCAAGGTTCCACTTCGACCTTCCCCAAAGCCACCAGCCTTCCTCCTGTAGCCCTCTGGCCTGTCTGGAGGCCTTGCCATCACGGAAGCTCCCCTGGACCCCAGGCCTGCACTGACGGAGCTCAGCAAATCCTGCTGCCTCCCTGATGGGCCTTCTGATTTGGGGAGCAGGAGGGGCTTTTTCTGTGCGCCAGCTGGGTCAGGGCCTGCTGGCCAAGGCTGGAGACCCCACTCAAGCTGTGTCACAGCAGACAGGCCTAGAGCGAGGCCTGGATTTTCAGGGCTTGAGTGATGAGTGGGGAACCATGGAAAGTCCCCAGACAACTGGCGTTCTTCAGAGCCCTGACTGAGCCTGCAGAGGACTTCTCCCCTGCGGTCCCAGCTGGACCAAAATGGCCCCAAAACATGAAGAGACCAAGGGAGCTAACTGGGGCTGTGAGTGACAAGATGGGCTGGCACTTGGCTGGAAGGATTCCCAGACACCCTCGGCGTCCTCATTCCAGCGGAGGGTGGATTCTGTCCGCTGGCAGCAGTGAGGTGTGGCTCCCTTGCCTCTGTGAGGACACCACCTGAGTGGTGTGCGGTTTGAGGAAAGGTCAGGTGAGGCTGGACCCTTGGCAGAGATGGACAGAGAGGTACTTGTGACCTCTGTCCCTTTATTGTGAGGCTTCAAACTATCAGTCACAAACTAAAACAACAGCTTTGTAACCATCCAGATCAAGAAATAGATCACTGCCAGAAGCCCCTGCTCTTCATTTCACATCATGTTTTTGTTTGTTTGCTTGTGTTTTAGGAGTAAAAAGTGAACTTCATTAGGGCTTTTGGGAAAAGCTTTCAAAATCGCCTTCTGGCAGCTCCGTGGAGGGCTGGTTGGGGCAGCAAGGAGCAGCCGGGCGGGGCGTGTGCCGAGTGAGGCCGGCACCCTGGTCAGGGAAGCCGACAAGGCTGCCGACTTGAAGCAGGTGTAACGGTGTGACACGCCGTCCCCCACACTCCCGTTTTCCCGTGTTACCGGGCCTTCTACTGTTTCCTGATTTTATAGCCATGAGCCCATGCTCTTTAAATTGTCACTTTTTAAATCTTATTTAATGACAAATACATTAAAGTGTTTCATTCCTAGAAGAATTGGGAAAGAAATTATTTTCAGCAACAGTGGGATGTGTTTGTTAGACTGATTCTTCAGCAAAAAAATAAAATGAGTTTGAATTGTGCAAAAAATTGCTCCGTAGTTATGCTGTCACCCCAGTTGTTAAACTGCTGTGCAGACGGCTCCAACCCAGCCAGCCTCGCCTTTTTTTAATTTAGAAGATAACAAAATTGTAATCACTTATCCTTTCCAGAGACGCAGGGGGAAAGAAGGTATAATCTGTGATAAAAAGCAGGGCATCCTCCGTGCCGAAGCCACTTGGTAATAAAGAGGGATAGTCCCCCACTGCGGACCTCAATTAAGAACCCCCCTTTGGACAGAATAGAAAGGTGTCAAAGGGTAAAAGGAAAATTAAATTTGTCTCCTTCCAGGAGTTTTTCTTCATTAGTGTTTGCTTTGTGGTGTTTTCGGCGTGACCATGCCGTGTGTGTGTGTGTGTGTGTGAGAGAGAGAGAGAGAGAGAGAGAGAGAGAGAGACGTTCACCCCGCGGCCGAGGCGGCCTGGGCCCTGGCGGCTGCCCGTGGCCTCCGCTGCAGTGGCCGGGCCTCCATTTACTTTTGCGGCTGCGGCCATCGATTCTGGTGCTTGTCCTGACACCACCACCAGCAGGAGTCCAGTGCTCATTAGTGGCCCTGGAAATTTAGAATGCAGTTCGCAGTCCTGCACCACCATGGTTTTTAGTATTAATATTAAATTAGAAGTCCTCCTGGTGCCTGGTGTTCAGGAGTTTCTAGAAATGAGGAAGGGAATGATTTAGACGGCACACCGGGCAATCCGAAGGCTTTTGTTTCTCCTCAAAGTTGACCCATCATGCCTGGTTACTGGACAGGATTCTGAGGCCCTGGAAGTATGACAGAATGACTGTCACCTTTGGGAAAGGTGGCGAGAAGGGATTTGTTGGAAGGTGGACTGGCCTCCTCTGTGCCCCAGCCGGGCCCCTGCAGGGCGCTGGAGGGGAGAGGGTGCAGGATCCTGCTGGTTTCCATCGGACTGGCTGACTGGGAGCCCAGACCCCCCCACCCCGGCAGGCCTTTGTGCTGGACTGATGAGGCCTGGGGCCTGCCTCCACTGGGGAAGTGGGAGAGGCACACAGAGGGGGCCCGACGAATCCCCCACAATATACACTTGTTAGAATAGAACTGGAATTTTTAAATTACTCATTAAAAAATTATTAAAGAAGTAATGCTCCTGGAATAATGTTCCAACCTAGCAAACAGGGCAAGGGTGCCCTCCCCCTTGTCTAGCTCCGAGGCACCCTTGCCCTGGGCCTGGCCATCTGCTTCCTCTGTGACTAAGGCACTGAGTTGGGCAGCCGCTTCCCGACAAGCCAGACTCAGGGGGCCTCCCGCCTCGTTGGCTCAGTTTCTTTTTTAAGAACTGAAATACTCCCCCAGAGGCCGCACAGCTAAAGACTCACCATCACCCACCTGTAATTTATGATAAATGTCTCAAGCATATACCATTTTTGTCCTGAGTATTTATAGCCCTGAGCTGGGGAAGTGAGGAGGAGGAGGCCTACACCTGTCTCCACTTGTCCGCTTCACGATGGTGGCTGGGACAGCTGAAGAATGCCACCCTGGGGAGTCAGCGTGCAGAAAGCCGGGAAGCGGAGGCCCTGGACCTGGTGGGAGCAGACAGTGCCACCCAGAGAAGAAGGCGTGGAGGGAGGTGGGTGGCAGGTCTGAGAGGCCTTCAGGGTAGGGATCTGGGCCTGGGCCTTGGGTTTCCAGGCACACTTTGGGAACACGGGTGACACTGATTACCGTCTGTCCATCTACCACGAAAAAGCCTTCTCCTCACGTGAGTCCCATGGGCTGGGCACTCCTGAGCATTGTTGGGGTGGACAGAACCAGCCTGTCCAAGGTCACCATGTCCGTCCCAGGAAGTGTGCCCTCAGTGTTTGGCCCTGGGTGCAGGGGTCAGGCTGGTCCTTCCCATGGCTGCTTGTAGCTGCGGCTTCCCAAGTTCACGCTCCATATCTCCTTGCACTCGGGCCTGATGGTGTGTGTGGAGTGGGGGTGGGGGTACCCTTGCAAACTGGCCTCAGGCAATGGGGTCTTCCTGGCCCCCACTTAGCGGCCCCACATCAATGGGACAGGGCACTGCTGGTGAGATCTGAGAAGAGGATGGATGGGGGACACAGTCGGCTGACCAGGGGCGGCCTCTCCCAGCCTCTCCCCCCAGAGGGCAGCTCCAACTGTCAGAACTCCTCCTTCCAGAGGTGACCTGAGTTGCAGCCAGGAGTGCCGCCCCCCCCCCTCCAACTAAACACACTGTGGTCCCAAGGCTACACCCCCTCCTAGAACCCCAGCACCTGGAAAAGCCAGAGGAGAGTGAGGTCTGAGGCTCAGCCTCTGGACTGGGGTGTGGGAAGGAGTGACAGGAACACCTCAGGGTGACACAGGCCCACTGCTACTCTTGTCGCACCTGAATTCACCAGAGAACGTGACATCTTCTGCCTTTGGGGTCTCTGAGCCTGAAAGGTGGCGTGGGGACACACTGGGCCTGGTCTGGGAGCAGCCCCTCTAAGCTACCTGTGAAGGATGAGCCTGAGTTCTGTCCAAAATTCTAAAGCAGCACAAAGGGTCGTGCTGTTTGGAATGCAGATGAATTTGAGGGCAGGCTGTGGCTGCTGCACTTCATGGAACAACCCAAGTGACCAAATGTGCAAACTACGTGCTCAAAACCACCCCTAAGTTCCTGCCTGCGAGACCGCTGCTGTGGGTCCTCTTGGAAGTAAAGTGAAGACTTCCTGCTCCATCTAAATCTGTGTCGTCCTTCCCTCCACAGCCCATCTGCCCCAGTCCCTTCCGATGGCCACTGGCCGTCCAGGCCTCCCCCTGCCAGCCCTTGGGTTATCAGCGGGTTGTCTGCCCCTTGCTCTGCTCTCTCTCCTGTGGATAGGGAGTCAGCATCCAAGCAAGCACTGTGACCTTCAGTCCCCATACAGCCCTGTGACATGGGCCAAGTGTCACCGCCATGTACCATGTGGACAGCAAGGCACCGAGGGCTGACTTATTCTAGGATAGAAAGAGGCACGTGCCTTATGTAGGGACCACAGCTCTGCGTCACTTCCTTCTCAGAGCAGAGAGGCTCCTGTGCACTAGAGGCCCCGTCACCACCCTATGGAGGTGGCCTATGCAATGGCATTTTTTGGTGGGAAGAAAATTCCATCACTTTGAACCAGGTCCACGTCCCTTGTCATTTCTTCTGCTCTGAGCTCCACCTCAGCTGCCATGATTTTCTCTTTCTTCTACGTGACCAGCGCACAGGAGCCAGGCTGTGGGGAGCCCACCCCTGGCTCTCTCCGATTCAGACTCTCCTTTGCCTGAGGCCCCAGCGCAACACGATGCCCACAGCTGTGCGTGCGTCTGCAGCCGCTCTGCCGGCGCCACACAGTGTCCGCGGCTCACTGCGGGACCCGAGAGTGCACTTGGCTCCTGCTGAGCTGGTCACTTAGAACAGCTTGCATCAGCAGGTACGTTACCATTCGATGCAGTTTCTTTTCGGGACCTAAACCCAGGACTTGACGTTTCTCTGGTTAACTTCCATCTGGTGGTTTTAGCCTCACAGTGGAGCCTAACGTCAAGCAAAACCATTTCGGAACTTGCTTTTTAGTCATCTTCACGTGTTTACCCTCCAAGCTCTGGTTGTCAAGAACTGACATTTTCAGTAATGTGTTGACCTAAGTGTTGAACAAGACAAAAGCAAACCCAGGGAGAATGGGGGGCCGCCATGCTGCCCCCTCCCCTGGTCCCCCTCAGGCTGCCATCACCACCCCTACACTTGTCATTTAGCACAGTGGGTGGAGCACCTGCCCAGGCCAGGCCAACTTCAAAGTGCAGGATCCTGCCTTCCAGGCCCTTACACTCCAGAGGTAGGAGGCAAGCAACTCGTGTGAGTGTGCCTGTGCCCCACGCCCTGTGTGCCCTGTGCAGGTGAGGACTGGCAGCGGAAGTGCAGGTACCAGTCAGAGGTCCAGAGACACTTCCCAGAGGTGGCAGCTGGGCAAAGCCTTGAAGGAAAGGACCAAGACTGAGGCTCTCTGAGATCTTTCCAGGAGGGGGAGGGAACTAAAGGCCATGCAGCGGGTGGGAGAGGAAGCGAGCTGGACTGGCCGGTGGCTGGGCCCCTCTCTGAGTGCAGTGGGAGCCAGGGCAAGGTTAGGCAGAGCTGGCTGTGCTCCGACTCGGGCTGCAGAGGCGAGAAGGCCCACAGGAAGAAGGGAAGGAGGAGCGGCTGAGAGCCAAGAGGGCTGTTGGCAGCCGTCGGCGGGATGGTGGCCGCCTGGACTGGGCGGGCCGCAGACCTGGTGGGAGCTGTGGGTGGGGAGGGTCCACAGGGTTTCTGGACTCCAAGGGGAGCCGGGGTGCAAGAGGCCGGCCTCGGGCGGGTCAGTTCCTGACATGCTGGGTTTGTCACACAGAGAAGGCAAGGCGGCCGGACCTCAGAGGAACCAGCTCACCAAACACGAGACACAACAAGTATTTAAGGAAAACAGCACAAACTTTTCAAGGTGGTCAAGTTCACACTAGCCCATCTGTGATGGAAAAGCTCAAAAGATCACAACTTGTCTTTGTATATCAGCTGAGCAAAAAGTTAGGGATAAAAGTGCCGAAACACAGGGAGTCTCTGTAGGAAATAGTCAAGATTTTGTTACATGGGCGCCAGACCAAGTCAGGACAGCCCTGTCGATTTCCGTTTGGCTCAGGGTGTGAGCTGGTTTGCTTTTTGCCTGAGGGTGGTGTGAGAAGTGCTGTCAGCACCATGGCAGGCAGGGCATGTTTCTCTTTCCACAAGTTGGAGACGACTCTGTGATGAGTAAGAATCGCCCGTGCACCTGGCCCTACAGCCTGTGGCTCAAGTGCCCCAGGGCGCCTGGTTCTGACCACCCGCCCAGCCTTCGGGGGATGCTGGACACATAAGCAGTTGGGAACCTGAGTCCAGAGGTCTACGGTACGTCGGGGGAGATCTGGGGCCACCAGTGCTTATGGAGCCTGGAAGAGATCACCAAGCAGGGAAGAGATAGGTCCCAGGCTGAGCCCTGGTGCCCCTGCAGGTAGAGTCCAGGGAGATTAAGAAGGGACAGCAAAGGCCACTGAGGGAACAGAGCGCCTGTGCTGGGGCACCTGTGGTGACAGCTCAGAGGGAGGGCAGAGCACTGTGTCACATGTGCTCAGGGCTCAAGTAAGATGGGGGCTGAGGACTGGGGGATTTAGGGAGCATCTGATTCTGGTAGAATCTGGTTTTCTGAATTGATCACCTTTGGGACAGTCCCTGAGGCTGGCTGTGTGCTCAGGTGTGAGTACCTGGGATCCCTGCTTTCCTTTCTCCAATGTTCACACCCCTAACACACTGCCCTTTCATTTTGCTGGGGATCGGAGCCAGGCTTTAAGGACGGCCTGTGCCTACCCCTCAGAGTCAGCAGGTCCTCATTGGCAAGATCTTCCCACCAATAAGCAGTGGTGACTTTGCGGTGCCTGTACCGGGGATGTGCTGACCCGGGACCTGGAAGGATAAACTTTTCTGAAGTGACTAAATATTCCACTGTCCCTTCACCTACCCGGGACCACAAAACTTCCAGTATATTCTATTTGTTTCATCTATTTACATTTTAAAGATCTAAGTCTCGGTAGGCAGCTAGTTTGGAGGGTAACTGGCAGTCTCTTCAGCAACTGGACGTGTGCAAATGCAGCACAAAGAGCACACAATGCCTCCCCTCCCTCCACATCACAAGCAATGACTTAAAACAGAATGGGAAGTGAGGAGGGGGCGTCAGAATCCCGGGAACTGAAAAATAAGCATGGCAGGCCTGGGTAGACATTTACACACAGAACGAGTGGAGGGCACAGGTCTCTTCAGACAGACACGGAAAACTCAGCCGGTGGCATCGTCTCCGAAGCAGCTGCACATGCTCTGCAGGGAGACCTGCAGGTCCCCCTCCCCGGCCAGCTCGGGGGCTCTCCCATTACCGGTAGACCAGCTGCAAGGCTCAGGCAGACGTGTGGGCTACAAGGCCAGCAACTCTGTGAGCCTCAGTTTTCTTACCTGTCAAAGGGGGCTAACAGTGAATACTTCACAGGGCTGTGCAGACGAACTAAGACAGTATGTGAAAGGCTCCAGGGACAGTGCCTGGCACAAAGTGGGTGTGTGACAAATGCCAGCTTTTTGATCATCTGTTAACATCACTCCACTGGCCTAAAGCAGTCCCGAGGCCGTTCTGTCTCCATTTTTCTTACTGAAGAAAACAGTCCTGAAACCCAGTTTCATCATCAGGTACGCTGGCCCAAGCCTCGGCTCCTGCACCTGCTGCTCTCCTTGGCTGTCCTGCCCGCACCTCTCCCAAATTTTCTCGGAGCCCTTTGGAAGTGGGAGCATCTTGAGCCACCACCCGCGAGCACCTCCCCCCCCCAAGAGGTGATCCCTTTGGGGAGGCGAACCTGATGGGAGAGCTGGGGTGACAAACCCGGGCTGGGTGTGCCTTCTGGCGAGACAGAAGGACCCACCTTGACCAACACTGGTGAGCACCCTGCAGCGCCCGGGGGCCTCAGATTGCCGGCTCCGGGACCTGTTTCTCGGTGAGAGCTGTCCACGTGGGCTTCCAGTGTGGCTACTTCGGGATGGCCAAACTTTTTTAAAAACTGAGTTGAGATACACTTAACATAAAACCCTCCATTTTAAATGAACAATTCCATGGCATTTGGTACTTTTACGACGTTGTACAAAGAGCATCCTGGTCCAGAACGTGTTCATCACCTCAAAGAGAAACACGGTCCTCATTAGGGAGTCAGTCCGGTCTCCTCTGCCCCCAGCCCCGCGGCTGCGATGCATCTGCTTCCTGTGTGCATTTGCCTGTTCTGGACACTCCATGTAAAGGGAATCGTACAGCACGGGGCCTTTTGTGTCCGGCTTCTTTCACTTGGCATGTATTCAAGGCTCACCCAGTCATTGCACGCCAGCGCCTCTTTGAGGATGAACTGTATGCATGTCCTACCTCATCTGTCTGTCCCTCTGTGGACACCTGAGCTGCCTCCACTTTTTGCCCATTGTGACTAGGGCTGTGCGAACACGTGCGCACACTGTGAGTCCCTGCTTTTTCCTTTTTGGGGGATGCACAACCGGGAGTGGAATTGCTGGATGATGCCGTAATTGTTTGACTTTTTGAGGGTCCACCAAACTGTTTTCCACAGTGGCCACACCGTTTCACATTCCCAGCAACAGTGCTTGAAGGGTCCAGGCGCCCCCGCAGCCTATCGCCTGTTATTTCCCACTTTTTGATCACCGCCATTCTCGTGGGGGCGACTGGTCAGACTCCTCACCTGTCGGCCCTGAGCTCAGGAGACAGCCAGGTGGACGTCTTATCACATGCCTTTCGGATCTAGCCCGGAGTCAGGAAGTATCACTTCTGCCACACGCTAGTCACTAGAAGCAAGTCACCGTAAGGCCAGGCCACATTCAAGAGGAGGGGCTCTACTTTTTTCAAGGCAGAAATGTCAAGGAATTTAGGGACAAGTTTTAAATCATGACACCTCCAAAGCATTTCTCACCTACTCCCTAGTCCAGGGCCACTCACAAGGCCAGTTTGTGGCACGACGTGGCGCTCACACCAGGCGTGAAGTCGGAGCCCTGCTTCTTCCTCCCAGCCAGGGACCCTGGGGGACCTGGGACCCCTCCAAGCAGTACTGTGAGCCTAAATGACCATTTTACGTTCTCCTCAACTGTCCCAGATTTTATGGGACCTGAAGTTTACACATTTTGACAGCCCCCCTTTAAGAAAAAGAATAAAAAATATGCTACAAAGTTAGGTTCAATATGAAGAATGAGAAATCACAACACACTACACATTTTCAAGGTGACAATACCCACACACTGAAGAAATCCGGGACGGCAACTGAGCCGTGCTCCTGCGGCACCTCCGGAGTAGGCGGGGCCTACGCTGCTGGCGGGTCCTGTTGATCACCCGTCAGGTGATGATGATTCCAGAGTGTCATGTAAGAGTAGAAAGGTCCTCAGTCTTTCCTCAGCATGGCTGATCAAAAGTTGTTTTGAATTATTGCTACTTTAGAAAAGTTTCCTTCATCGTCACAACTCACAGTGGCACAGAGTTTTCAGACCTGGTGGGGAAACCGCTGTCAACTTTCTTTCACGTGTGAGCTGAAATATTCCGGGTCACGCCCAGAATTGCTCATCTCTCGTCCCCGTTGCTGAACGGAGCGCAGCACATGCTGCATCCCCGAGCAAAGTTCGGCTTGGGCGGGGGGAGTGAGAGCCGCCCTCCTCTTTCCTGCTCACACACCCAGTGACTGAGGAATTCCCCGCAGACCAGCTTTGGGTGCCACACATTCCACGCCTTGTCTCCCCACCGCCACCTGCAGCTCCCCCCACCCTGGGCAAGGTTCCGCAGGACGTGTTCACGCCGCAACAGGCTGGGCCTTGCACCTTCCAGTCAAAGACACGGCACAGTGGGCAGCTGGAGCCTCCCTGTAAGCTGTCCCTGCCCAGGATGACCATCAGTGACCCAACTAGACATGGAAGTGACTGCAAACCACACTAAATACCCCACTAATTCCAAACTGTCTCCCCAACCCAACTTCCCCTCACCTAAATCCCCAAAACGCCCCTGTGGCCTCCGCACCTCCCAAAAGAAGAGGAAGTGCGAATGGAAAAAGGGACCAGTTTCAACCAACTGCACTTCAAGTATCCTGCTCTTGCAAACCTCGTAAAACCTTGGGAACACGGGAACCCACTGCCAAGGCCCTCTGCAGGGACGAGGAAGGGGCCTGGGCTAAATCTTCATTTCACCATGAATCCACCTCAGCACCCATCGAACCTCGCCGAGTTCCGTCTCCAATCTCACAGGCACCTGGGCCCCGCTTCCTACTTCCCTGAGGGAACAACAGAAAACTTCCACAAGCTGCTGCCGCCACTGCCCCCGGCCTGCCCACACCTGTGCACCGTGCCCTAGCGCAGGCTCCTGTCCCCTCCCTCCTCCATAGCCTGTCCCCCTCTCTACTGGGCCATGTGGTATATAAACACTAATTTCTCCTCTATTTGAAAACAAGCTCTCCGGCCCCCACACCTGCTGCACTGCTGCCCATTTCTCTGCTGCTTCTACAGCAAAATCCCTGGTCAAGGAAGGCCCTGTAGCCAGGCGTCCCAGTTCTGCTACCCAGCGGCCAGTCCCCAGATGCTGGGTCCCCGAGCAGGCCTACACAGGTGACCGCCATGCCCTTCTCCTTGCAGCGCGGCAGGACTGCACGCCCTTGGTCTCTGCTCTTCTTGCCGGCAGCTTCTCCTTGGTCTCCTCTGCAGCTTCATCCCCGACACAGCATGGGCCCCTCGCTCCCTCAGCCAGGCTGGGGACTTTAAGTGCTAATTGTGTCCTGGTGACTCAGACATGCACATCTCCAGCCAGGACCTGTTGCTGAGCTGCATACCCAGGTGTCTCCTCCGCATTTCCACCTGGACGCCTAGTCTGCACCCCAGCGTAGTCTGTTCCCACCCCATCCCCAACTGCACTCCCACCGGAGTTCTGTGTAATGACATCTCTGTCCTTCCAGGGGCTCGAGGCTAAGCCATGGAGTCACTCATGTTGCCTCTCATCCGTACCCTCCTCCCTGAGGTCCGCCACCGCCCCCACCTGTCACCTGGGTTATCAAGTGGCCTTGTCCCCGGCCTCCCCCCTCCCCCCTTGCTCCATTCCCAGCTATTCTCCCTAAACCTAAGTCAGACCACAGCCCTCCACAGCTCAAATCCTGGTGGTCCCCATCCACAAGAAAACCACACAGGTCCTGCTAACTAGCCTCCTTCCTTTGTACCACACGCGTAGCCCCTTGGAATAGCCTTTGCACTTCCCTTATTTTGCCCTCTCTTTCCCCAGGTGGTTTTGGTCACCACCATCTCCCCAGAACTGGAATGGTGCTGAGCAGATGTTGAGTGAGGGCCACCAAGCCAGGGCTCTGCCTGATGGGCTCGAAAGGCATGGACCAGGAGTGTCCATCTTTCAGGCCTGTGTCCTGGTCGCTGCCCCTTTCCTTTTGGGTACTGTGTCACCTGGAGCAGATCCCTCTTTTAGTCTGGGACACCCTCTCTCACCCCCCGCCCCAGCTTCTCCTGTTGCCCGGTGAGCCTGGGCCTGTGGACTCCAAAGCCCCCACCCTAGGGGATTGGTAAATTCTCACATCTGACAGTGTGGCCTTCCTGCTTCCAAACCCTTCCACAGCCTTGCCCCCCAAGTCCACATTCGCCCAAAAAGCTCAGGCTCATCCCACTTCCAGGAGAAGGGAAGAGCAGGGGATTCTCAAGGGGGTGAGACCACCTGCCCAGCCTGTCTCCTAAGTCCATGAACCTGGCCAGACGTTTTATCACCACCACGTGTGAACACAAGTCTGGGGAGCATCTCATTCGCCAAAAGCTTCATCAGCCCAATCTATGAGACCCCCTTGAGCCCCAGGAGCTGTGTGTCACCCCCTTCCCAGCCAGACCCCTCTCGCACATGCAGACGGTGCCTGTCAGTTTTACTTCACAGGCCTTTTGCTGAAGCCTGCCTGGGCTCCGGCCACAGGTCTGTGAGCTGGGCAGCGTAAGCAGCGTCTCCAAGGCAGGAGCAGCCCTGGGGCCCACGGTCACCCACCTCAAACTGATCCAGTTACTGATTGGAAACACCCTGATGTATAAACCCAGGGAACAGGATTTAGGAGGAAAGGTGAAGTTCTAGAAATTGGCCAGCAACCCCCACAGGTGTTCTGGGTTTCGGGTTGCTGGCACAGAGGCACACACACGCTGGAACCTCCAGGCCAGCCTGAAGTTTTCCCTCAAGAAACACAGAAGGTGCTCGCTGAACTGGCTGTCTCAGGCCGTGGTGATTAAAAGGTCCGAGGTCACCAGGGGTCATGTGCTGTGCGATCAGCTGCATCCGTCACCTGCATCTTCCGAACGTCCCTGACCAGGAAGCCAATCTTCCACTTGGCATGGCGCGAACCTGGGTGTGCACCCCTTTGGGGAGCGCTGGGGCACACCAGTTTCTGAACTCAGCATTCCCACACCCTGGGAGGGCTGTCCCTTCTCATTTGAATTTTTAAAATCAGCACTATACATATGCACAGTCACAGGAGCAGTAAACATAAAGCTGACTTCACTTCCATCCCCCACTCCAAAGAAAATGAGTGAACTTTTAGCTTTTCCTAGTGCACCTAGGTTTCTAAATTTTAGACACTGCTGGCCTTCTCTTAGGGACGACGGGAACGTGACCTCTTACGCGCACAGGCCTCCCTGCCTCCCAACAGAGTTCCGGCATCAATTCTTACTGGAGCAACACTCATCATTAGTATGTGTGTCTACATTATTTGTATTTGGTATTATTCACAGCTAAGTCATGTAGGGTCTATGGTTCCTTTTCCTATTTTTCTGTTTTGCAATAAATTGTCTATTTTTGTTCTGTGTAATTCAGTATCTAAGATTCATACCCAAACCCCACGATAGAAACGTAAATCAAGGGCCGACACTTTCAGACTCGGAGCCTCCCGCAGGCCCAGAGCCCAGCCGGCGTGGGTGGGTGCTGCGGGCCTGGGTGTGCCCGGTCAGGGCCTGCTCGCACTCTCCTGTTTCCCCGTCTTTCTGTGATGATTTCTCTTTTTCTGGAGCCCTCCCTCAGGCAGGTCTGAGAATGGTTGCAAAGGAGGTAAATTTCCTGAGGCCCATGTGACTTCTGGGGTGTTTCTATTGCTCTGGTGCCCGTCTGGGGCCCCCTTCTTCAGAGCAAGAGGGCTTCCTCAATGCCCGAGTGCGGCTGACCACCACCTTGACTGCCGCGTCCCACTCTAACCTCCAGCCTGGGGCTTCCTGTTCCTGCTGCCCAGCCAGAAGCCCCCTGCTTTCTTCCCAAAGCCGGGCAGAGGCAGGGCAGCAGGAGAGTTAGTGCCACTGACTCTTGCCAGGCCTAGCATGTTCCACGGCCAGCAGAGCCCTGTGCTCTCTGCCACCGCGTTAGCCTCCACCCTGCACCTCTGATTTCCTCTGAGGATTCTTCATCACCGTGACAACGGTGTGGCTGCTATTTCTGCCTTAAAGGTGGTAGGGACGGCTGCCACTCCTTTGCCACTTTCTGCCAAATGTTTTTAAGCATCTTCAGACATATTAAGTGTATCCTCTACACCAGCAATTTTCAACCAGTGTGCCAGAGTAACTTTTAAAATACGCAAAACCTACGTAGTGCCTGGCTATGCGGTCGGGGGCGTTGACTTCTTCTCCCTCAGATTTTGCCAAATAAAAAATGACACCACCAACACAATAGCCATTTGGTGTGAATGGATCAAAATAATACTATTTTTTGTCAGACTGGCAAAAAACAAATTTTTGGTGTGACACAGAATTTTAGTAACTAGTCTGCGTGTGCCGTGAGACGAAAGGGCTGACTATTGCTGCGTTACACTGAAGAGTTCACAGCGCCACCACATCATTCTGACCCTCCCTTCAGGGACACGCCAGCCTCTGCCCTCTGGGTCCTTTCTTGGTTGGGGTTTGGGTCACAGAAATGCTGACCCCCCCTCCCCCACGACCCACGCAAACCTGGGGAGCCCAGGGCCAGTGCTCCTCTCTTCCATCTGCCCCAGATGCGCGACCTCCCTGATGACAGCAAAGCGCAGGCCCAGCAGACACATCTTCACCTGGGCCAGGCCCCACGGCCTCCCAAGGCAGAACCACCGAACAGAGCACGAAAGCAGCTGTTCAGCCTGGACACTTCCTGGGCTCACGAAACCCCAACAATGCAGAGGGACTCACACACCAGAGCCCCCATCTCTTCACAGCTGTGGCCAGGGAGACCTGCACTGCCCCAGTGACACTTAGGAGAATGGGCGGAACAGAGCAATCCAAGCTTTTAAATGACTGGTTTAATGTTTTTCAGCAGGAGAAAAAAGAATAAAGTTACAAGATTCTTTTAATATTTTCACAATGTTAAAACTAAAACTGAGCTCTAGGCTATGTGTGTAAGTAAATCTAGAACACAAAAGGGTTAAATAAGATTTTCTCTTTTAAAGATACGGAATTTAAGCTTTCCTTACATTTAACAAACTTCACAGAACAGATACTGCAGGGGATCAAGCCCCTCCCCCCCAGCTCTACTGTCAGGAAGTGAATGTGGGCATCAAGCCCGTGTGCCGGCTCCCCAGAGAGCCTGCTCCCCACAGCTGCCTCCAAGCAGCAGCAGGTGGGGCCTGAGGAGGGCAGAGGGCTCATGGGTGGCCTCTTCGGAATCAGAGCTTGGCAGGGGCCTGGGCGGCCCGCCTCACTGAGGGTGGCCATGGACTGTCCGGAGGGCCGTGGCTTGACAACAGTGGTAAACGTGGGCAGACCTGGCTCTCTGCCCAGGGTTGCCCTAGAGCAAGACACCGGGGTCTGGGTCCTGAAGCAAGAATTAAGGCTGGAGATTTTGCAGCGGATTCCACTCTGGTGGGGGTGGGGATGGGGGAAGAGAAGGTTGGGAAGAGCATGATTTTCTATTTCAGTATTTTGGATCAAAAACATTTGCAGTTGCAGGTATTAATTTGCAGACAGAGTTGAAATGCTTGTTGCAGTATAAAAGGGCAAGTTGCTGGGTTAACCCTTCCAGTGGCCTGTGGGCAGGCAGATCCAAACTGCCTCTGCAGGAACCTTCGACTCTTACCGCCCTGGACCAAACAGGGGCACTGTGCCACTCACCCCTGCTCGGCTCATCCTGTCTCCTTACCTCACCCCCACCTGACACATAATTCTTTCCTAACACGGGCAAACAGGCCCATCTCCTCCCTCCCCTACCTGGTCGGAGCTATTGCACTCCTCTCTGCCCAGGCAAAGTGACACAGGCTGAGAAATGTGCCCCCCGCCACCTGCTGGAGCAAGTGTCTCTCTCGGAGCTGGGCCACAGACACCAACCACGGTTCTAGACGGATCACACCCACTATCCTGTGGCAGACGCTGCCTCCCCTACTAAACCTGCTGTGTGGTGGGTGAGGACTGGCTGTCCTTGGACTACAGGGCTGGGCGGGCGGAGAGGCGAGGACATCCTTCCCTCGGCCCCCAGGGGGCAGAGCAGGCTCCTGCTGGAAGGGGCAGAGTCAGTCTGTGGACACAGCTTCCCAGGTGCTCCCCAGCATTACTAGTGATTCCTGTCGGCTATGAAACGTCTTTTTAAAAACTCCCGATATAGAAATCTAGCTGCAGAGGCCAGTCTGTGGAGCCCAGCCACAGTGGCGGTGCTGTAATTAGCCTTATTTGATCCATTGCCAGACCCCTGTACTTGGCAGGTGGCAAACCAGAGCCAGCGGGGTCAGGGAGTGCCCCTCCCTGGCTGCTTCCCCTGACCATGGGGTCCTGTGTAGAAAGGTGGTTCTCGTGCATGGACTAGTCTTGAGTGGAGCTAATTTTCAAAGTGAGGTTATTGTTTCTCTTCTCATGTGATGAGTTTTTTCATAGCAAGTCAGGTAAAAAAATTCGCAAGATTTTCATAAGAACCTGCTCCCCCACCCCCATTTCCAACTCTGTGGGAGAGCGAGGCCACCACCCAGCCAAGCCACGTAGCCAATCTCAGCAGCCTCCTGTGGCCAAGGCACGCGTGGCCATCCAGCATCCTGACTACCGGGACTAAAGATAAGGGAAGAGGTGAAAGGCCGGACATTAACCAGAGTTTCTGGCAGAGCCGTGTGCGTTGTGGGAACTTGAACATCAGCTTCTACTCCTCTATTAACTCAGAGTCTCCGTCTGGAACACTTTCCGCTTAAGGCTTTTTATAAGTCTGACTCCAGCAGTGACAGGTATGTGTTGTTTTAAATCCACTAGCCATGCTCAAACAAAAAATATTCTTCATGTTTTAATTTTATACAATGGCTAGCGGGCACCTTAGAACCAGCCAGAAATCAATTTCAACCACCGTCAACCCCTAAACTACAGTACCAGGATGGCTGGTTAAAGAAAGAAACGGACTGGCTGTGGTCTGACGCGTGCCCAGTACAAGGTGTCTGGCTGACTTTGTCCTAAATAAGGCTAACATTAGTGAACTAAGAACAGCGTCATGTGGCGGCCATGCCCGGCCTTCAGGAGCACCCCTCCCCGATGCGCTGGCAGGAGCGCCCCACTTTCCGGTCCAGTTTCACCATTTTCATGATGGCTTCCTCTCGGCCACGGCCCATGTGGTCAAACGTACAGTCATGCTGCTCAGGGAGGCGATGTAACATGCAGAACACGTAACCTGCAGAAGCAGAAGAAGAGAAAACAGGGTTAGGGTGGCTTCCAAGTGCCCAGAGCCCAGGAAGATGGGAGGGCCATCTCGGTGAGTGGGCGGGGCTCCTGCTGCCAGACAGTCTATTACAGCAGCACCCCCTCCCCCAACAGGAGGGCCTGCACCTCCACATTTCACAGCTCCTCCACAAGTCAGCGTGAGGTCCTCATAACATCCTAGGGGCAAGACCCTGCCAAGGGTAGCTGCTCTGGAGGCTGACTCTGCATTTAATTCTGCTCCTGCCTGGAGGGACCCTGAAGGCAGAAACCCAAAGGAGGCTACCACTGAGAGACATACCCCTTTCCCTAGGAGAGAGAGGGCATGGAGCTCCTTCCCTCCCAGCTGCCACGTAGGCGAGAGAGCACAGTGGAGCTGCCAGCTCAGCATTTCCCTGGCTTGGACAAAGTGGAATGTCCACCCCAGGACACCACTATTTCTAGGAGGAAGAGGGGAAGTGGCATAAGTGATTACAGCTTAAATTACATTCTACCTCTGGTACAGCTAAGGCTGGGGGGGAGGGGGGGAAGGGTGGAGGGTGGGTCCGGGAGTGGTCCAACCACAACCTGCAAAGTAAGTGGGGGTTCTCAAAGGAAAATGGATTATGGCAAATGCTGGCAAAGGTATTACAAACAGAGGAAAATCAGAAGTGCTGAGCTCTAATCGTCATCTCAAAGGAGGCTGATGCTTCTAACTGCACCTAGCAGGTAGGAGGTCGAGTCTCTACACTCAGGCCTTCCCACTTGTCCTACCCTCCCAGAAATGGCCGTGGCTGCAGGGCTGGTCCTCTCCAGTCGCAGAGGTGAGGCTGGTAGAACAAAGCATGAGGGAGAGGCCGAGACCGAGGGGGTGGGTGAAGTCACTATGACAGGAAACAGAGATCTCAGAGGGTCAGCAGAAAGGCTCAGGGGACAAAGGGAACACACAGCAGCTCCAGAATGTGACTGTTCCTTCCCCTCTTCTGCTCAATTTTCTAGGAATGCAGACAGGTATGTGGATGTGTGTGGGAGACAGACACCTGATGTCCCCTGAGTCTCTCTTTGGGGGAGGGGAACCTGGGCTGGGAAGACTCCTGCCAGTGCCAGCTGGCTCCTCATCCCATCAGTTGCTGGCCACACATCCAGGTCCCACGAGCTTATACCACATCCACAGGACCAACCTGTAAGTGAATCCCTTTCCGAAACCACCTCTGCCTGCTCCCCCTCAGCGGCCCTGCCACCCAGTGTTCTCCCCCCTCACTGTCCAAACAAACAGAGTCTCTTCTCAGAGACCTCTTTCCTTTAAGCCTAGACGCCAATGGCCAGGGCAGCCACGCCCTGCAAATTGTGATCCATCCATCTCTACATCCTCAACTTCTTTTCTTTTCAGAGGCAAGGGGTGGAGGCAGCAATTTTAGAAGAACAGCAGCAGCTGAAGCAAAGACTGTGAGGCCACGATGGACAAAAAGTTTCAACAGCCTTAACTTTTAAAATAAACTTCACCCAGAGAATATTCCTCAGCTGCCACCGCCGTGCCCTGAGCTCGTGCTGTGCAAGCACACAGGCCGCGCCTGGACCACCCGCTGTGCACGAAGCCGTTATTAACTGCTTCCCAGGGAGAGCATGGCAATATGCTTGACTCTAAATTCGGATTGGGTTTAAGGAAAAGAACAGAGATGGAATTTTTGTCCCCTGAGAAGCTGAGTTCCCACTTGGTCCAAGAGCAAAGTTAAGATTAATGAGCTCATGTGTTATATTTATTGGTAAATTCATTACTGGAAGCTACTGAAAACTAGTTGTCTTTTGAGGACTTCCGGCCAAGATGGAGGCGTAGGTAGACACTGTGCCTCCTCGCACAACCAAAAGAAGGACAACAAAGTTAAAAACAAAAAGCAACCAGAACTGACAGAAAAATCGAACTGTATGGAAGTCCAACAACCAAGGAGTTAAAGAAGAAACATTCATCCAGACTGGCAGGAGGGGCAGAGACAGGCAGGCGGGCAGAGAGGACTCATGGCGAGGTGGGGGCTGGTGGGCCGGGAAGTCCCACATTCGAGTGCAGATAAACCAAGAGGAACAACTGGGGAGCGAAACAGACCACATAACCCAGGGTTCCTGCATGGGGAAATACAGCCTCAAAGCCTCTGACTGAAAACACCTGTGGGGGCTGAGGCGGTGGCAGTGGGAGAAACTCCCAGCCCCACAGGAGAGTGCACTGGAGAGACCCACAGGGTCCTAGAACGTACACAAGCCCACCCACCTGGGAATCAGCACCAGAAGGGCCCAATTTGCTTGTGGGTAGTGGGGGAAGTGACTGAAATCCAGCAGAGAGCGGAGCAAGAGGCATTATTCCCTCTTGGATCCACGCCCACAAACAGTCACAACGCAGCGACGTGGGCTGCCCCGCCCTGGTGAACACCTAAGGTTCCGCCCCTTATTACGTAACAGGAGCACCAAGACAAAAAAAAAGGCCCCAATGAAAAAAACAGATCAAAGCTTCAGAAAAAATACAACTAAGCAACGAAGAGATAGCCAATCTATCAGATGCACAGTTCAAAACACTGGTGATCAGGATGCTCCAGGAATTCACTGGGTACTTCAACAGCATAAAAAAGAGCCAGGCAGCAATGAAAGTTGCATTATGTGAAATAAAGAAAAATCTACAGGGAACTAACAGTGAAGGGAAGGAAACCAGGACTCAAATCAACGATGTGGACCAGAAGGAAGAAACACTAAACCAGAACAGAATGAAGAAACAAGAATTCAAAAAAATGAGGAGAGGCTTAGGAACCCCCAGGACATCTTTATACATTCCAACATTCGAATCATAGGGGTGCCAGAAGGAGAAGAGGAAGACCAAGAAATTGAAAACTTATTTGAACAAATAATGAAGGAGAACTTCCCTAATTTGGCAAAGGAAATAGACTTCCAGGGGGTCCAGGAAGCTCAGAGAGTCCCAAAGAAGTTGGACCCAAGGAGGAACACACCAAGGCACATCATAATTACGTTACCCAACATTAAAGATAAGGAAAGAATCTTAAAAACAGCAAGAGAAAAGGAGACAGTAACCTACAAAGGAGTGCCCATCAGACTGTCAGCTGATTTCTCAAAATAAACCTTACAGGCAAGAAGGGGCTGGAAAGAAGTATTCAAAGTCAGGAAAGGCAAAGGCCTACATCCAAGGTTACGCTATCCAGCAAAGCTATCATTTATAATAGAAGGGCAGATACAGTGCTTTCTAGATAAGATTAGGTTAAAGGAATTCATCATCACCAAGCCCTTATTATATGAAATGTTAAAGGGACTTATCTAAGAAAAAGAAGATCAAAAATAGAAACAGTAAAATGACAACAAACTCACAGTTATTAACAACTGAATCTAAAACAAAAACAAAAACAAACTAAGCAAACAACTAGAACAGGAACAGAATCCCAGAAATGGAGATCACATGGAGGATTCTCATCAGGGGAGTGGGTGGGGAGAGAGGGGGGAAGGTACAGGGAATAAGAAGCATAAATGGTAGGTAGAAGATAGACAGGGGGAGGTTAAG
The DNA here is from genome assembly GCA_007922815.1 of Macrotus californicus. Classification (NCBI taxonomy): domain Eukaryota; kingdom Metazoa; phylum Chordata; class Mammalia; order Chiroptera; family Phyllostomidae; genus Macrotus; species Macrotus californicus. The sequence continues at coordinate 86,299 of VMDR010001816.1, forward strand.
AATAGTATAGGAAATGTAGAAGCCAAAGAACTCATATATATGACCCATGGACATGAACTAAAGAGGGGGAGTGTGGGGGGGAAGGGGTGTGCAGGGCGGGGGGGAATAAAGGGGGAAAATTGGACAACTGCAATAGCATAATCAATAAAATATATTTTAAAAAATAAATTAAAAAAAAAACTAGTTGTTTTTCTCCTGAAGAATTTCACAGCAGACGCATGGACTGTCTCAGCATGTGCTCCTGTTTAACAACTACAATTACCCTTGTGAAGGGAAGCCCACCTGATGGGGGTGAAGCCGCTAGGTCCCAGCTTGGGGTGGGGGGCACCTGCTGTATGCAGGAGGTGTGAGCATTTTGTTTCTGTATCTTCAGCATCTATAATAAGGAGTGGGGGGATCCCACTGCCCCTTCCCTTCCCTTCCCTTTCGTCAAGATACTGGGACAATGCAGGAGAAGGTCCCAGAGGCTCTTCTCCTGCTGATGAAGGGCTCCGGTTAAGAAGTAGCAGGAAATGGATTACCCCTGAAATTAACTTGGCCGTGGTTCAGACTAAGATCTCCTGAGTAGAAGGCAGACGGGCGAAGGGGAGAGGCTCGACTGCAGTCTTGTCCTACTTATGCACCCAACCACTTTGCTTAGTTTGCCTTCAGCAGCTAGAGGGGGCAGCCAACTAGGTAGATGTGACCACCCCCCAGGGGTGGTGGTAACAACCACAGCAACTTCCTGATATTCTCTCTACCCAACCAAGGGTTCTCCATCTAGCCCCAAACACCTCATTTCTCTACCAAAGTTCTGTGAAACTCTGTTAAGATGCACCTTGACACTTGGCTTTGATTTTTAAAAGGTGAAAACCACTACACAGTAGCTAAATTTTGGGAGCAGTGCTGGTATCAATTAGAATATTTGGCACTGTAATTCCCAGGGGAAATTTCTGGAAAGCTAACCTCCCAAGTTGCTGCACTGAGGTTGCTGGACGGCAAAAATTAAGTCCAATTCCCTCTCCTCAGGATCACTCACCACACAAAGTTACATGCCGGGACTTGTCCCAAATGCTGGGTAGGTCTTCTCCACCCACAGCAGCCAAGTGTCTCAGTGCGTTTCAGGGTCAGTAGTCAAAGTGGGCTGTTCTGGATACGGGGGAGGGTGGGTGGACCTCTACCCTCCTTTCTTGGTGCCCACAAATCTATCTCCAGAGGCCAGTGCAAGCGCCATGGACTTTCAGTTGCTCTCTGGCGGGACTCTGCAGACCAGGCTGGGTCTGGAGAGAGATGGACTCAGGCTGCTGGGGAAGATGACTGTTCCTAACTTCAGTGATCAACAGTTTTAAAGCACCAGGGGCCTGACAGCCCCCACCTTGGCCAGCCCATCTTCTACACCATTCACCAGAAACCAGTCAGAGTCTCCACAGAGTCAGACAAGAAGATGTCCGGAAGGGACAAAAGCACAAATGACACTGAGCTGAGCAGCTGAGCTGTGGCCCAGGCTGTGATAATTGATCACACAATTCTTTTTTCCCTATTTTTAAAAAGTTATATATATCAAAATCAAATTCACTCACTCGTCCACATACACACAATCCATACATATCCACACTTCCCTTCATGTCGTCCCCCCACCTTTTCCCAGGGGGTGTAAGACATGTTCATTGGTTCAGCAGCTGGAACTGTGGGTGTACAACTCAGCTTCACCGCAGTTTTACAAACATTTTCAATATACTCTCGCTTACAGTTGCTGCGTACCATACAGTGCTCTTGAGGGATAGGGAGGAAGACGGGGTAGGAGAATATGAGTAGAAGGATGCTGACCTCCACAACAGAGGAAATATCCAAGGCAAAAGTTTTTGAAGACATGATCTGCCGGCTAAATGTGGTTTAACCTCAAGCCTTTCCTTGCCATGTCACAGGGGCCCCGGATCACCAGGTTTACATGAAATATGGGCCCAGGAGGAAGCCACAGAGTTCCTTTAAGGCCACCGGAGTTTTGGGCAAATCTGCACAAACCGCTCAAGAACCTTTGTGGGCATTTCTCTGCTTGCTGGCACTAAAAAGCAACTTGGGATGAGCCCGTGGGTGAGGCAGCAGCTCTGTGAGCGCTGTTCCAGGGCCTACCCCTCCACTCCACTCCCAGCCCCTTTCCGCCTGCCACTGCCTGGCGTCTGCTGGGCCATCCTGGGCATGGGAACAGGGACAGCAGGCCTGACCACAGCAGGTGATACGTCAGCCTCCTGTCAAGCTGGGTTGGAAGGTCTCCAGCAGCTACAGTGTCGGTGAGAAAAAACCTTCAACTAAGTAGGCAGCATCAGGAGGGGAGGAAGAGAACGCCTAGACAGACCACTGTGCCGAGACAGGCAAAGTGGGTCAACCACCCGGAGGGGCTTGTCCCAGGACACTGGCCCAAGCCTACAGCTGTGGACAGCAAGAGACAGGGAGAGGGCGGGAGCTTCCCTGACTCTGCTACCATCAGAGATACAACATCATGGCATGAGACAAAAAAACCAAAACAAAACAAAATAAAAAGCAATATGAGATCTATCTAATCTTCTGTCCTGAAAGGATACCATGGAATGAGAAACGCAGAAGGCAGTGTTTCGTCACTCACCCTGAATTCAGGGGCTGGGGGATACCCTCGGGGAGAGCAGGCGTTTCAATGAAGGGTGCTCATGGCATAGATCAGGGGGCCCATGACTCAATGAGCCACATAAACCTGAAGATGCCACCACGATGGCCCCTGAGAACACATTCCCAGCAGAAAATGGAACTGATGCTCATTCTCCCAAGACTCATTAAGGTCTGACAGGCAGGTTTCTAAAAATGCTCATTTTGTGGGAACCAAACCTCTGCCCTGACCCTTTAGCTTTTCAAGCTAGTACCTGAAAGTTACACAGCTCATTCAGATGAACTCATCCACAGCGAAACCCCACCTCTGCTGGCTGGGATATTTTAAGATTAAACAAAAAAGATCAAGAACAATATGTATAAACACCGTCATTAGGCAGAGATAACGTAACACCCAACACCTTGCTCTAAGTGCTGTGGGAGTTGCAACGATATTTCCTGTTGACTCATTTACGAAAACCAACAGCAATGTTCGTCCAAGAGGAACACTCAGGCCTTACTGGGCCTGCGGAGAAAGGGTCTGTGCTCTCTGCTTCTCAGTTGTGGCAGGGAGGGCCCCGAGGACAGTGAGACCAGCGAACTGGCCTCATCTGCCAGTTCCCTTCCCTCACTGCTCATTGCCCACAGGCCACAGAGAATGGCCACCCTTTGGGGGCAAGGAAGGCAGGCAGAGGACAAGCTGGAGGGGCAAGTGGGGGAGAACCGCGTATCCTGCGGGCAGCGCAGCCCCTTCCTTTGGCTGAGGCCCTGGGCCCCCAGCACTTCCTTCCAAACCGTAAGGATTAAGCACAGGTTGGAATTGTCTTTTTCTATGGAATTTCCTATGGGAAACAAAGAAAGTGATGCCAAAATTCACATTCAAAGTCTGAGCCCTTGTCATTTTTATTCAATACTGCCAGACTGAAATGTTGCTTTTCAGCTTTATCTTGGAGTAAAAAGCACCATTTAAACTTGGCAAAACTGGGCAGCTCTGGATACTTTTGGACTTTAATTAATTAAACAATTGCTTCCTTGCAGATTCCTCCCACCTGGAGGCTCCCCCGAAGCAGCCATTTCAGTAAAGGCGGGGACCAGGACGGTCTCAGCTCCAGCTGCTCGAGTGTTTTCACCTCACTTGCAAGAAATGTTTTACACTTTCTTGCTCATTTGAATTTCCAGCTGTCAAAGGTTCAAGCAGAACCTAAAAATACTGACAAGCCTTGGGGACTGAGGCTCTGTGCAGCCTGAGCTGGCAGGACACATCGGTCCTGGGGCGCCAGCTGCAGTTTGGCGCTGTGGCCCTGGCGGAAGTGTCCAGTTAGGAGGAAAAGCAGAAGCTGCTCCTGAAGGTGCGCATGCACTCCAGCCAACTGAGCCTAACCCAGACCTCCAAAAGCTTCCTGAGACTTAGGTAAGGACACTTCAAATCTCAACTCATCAAGAGTGCCTGTTTAAAAAATAAATGACAAATATGGCTGACCTATGTGTCTGAAATGATCAGGCAAGCTAGTTAGAAAAAAAGAATCTCATTTTTCCAGCAAGGTAAGTTTCTTAAAGCTCAGGACAGCTAATTGACCTCATAGCTCATTTGTAAGTCCACTTGTTTAATAGCAGGTTGCTACAGGAAAGCTTGTTGGAAAGCATTAGCCATTTATACTCCTACCAGCAGCAATCCCTGGATTACACCACATCCACTGACCTGACACCCAAGGTGGAGTTTGCAGCACAGAATCATATTGAAGGGTCTTAATGCATTTACTTCATCAGGCTCATGGTCCAGGCAGAGCAGCCGCAGCCACAGCCGCAGCTGTTTTGGGAATGGACTGCATCTACTTTACATTCTTCCCTATCCCTGCCCAGGGGAAAAGCATCACACTGCAAGAAAAAGAACTGGATCCCAGCTCACTGAGTTGGCTGACATAGCACTGGGCTGGGCTGGGCTGGGCTGGGCTGGGGGAGGAAATACACGGATGAACAGAGGTCAGCTGTCCAGGGCCCTGGAACCAAAGCCACAGTGAATCTTCAAGCTGAACATCAGTATGTCTGTTTCTCAAAGGGAAGCAGAAGAGTCCATTCTACTTAACAATTTAATAAAAACCACCAAATCATACTGAAACAATTCTAAAACAGTAGCAATCACCCGCCCCACCCCCCAAATCAGTTAAAATACCAGTCAGATACCAGCTAAAAGTTATCGACAGAACAAAAGGCAGTGTGACAGGAGGCAAAGACACAAGAGGAACTCAAGGCAGCTGCGTGCACTCGGCAAACGGCTCTGCGAGGGGAGTCGCAGTGCAGGGAGAGGAAGCTGTGTCCCAGGTCCTGCTTAACGAAGCTCCTGTGGCCGTGGGTCCGCACGTCGCTTAGAAGTACAAAAAATTCACCACTCTTGTACCCTTTCTGGTGGCTCTCCAGACAGCCCCGTTCTGGCGGACACTCTAATGCCCCCCTCTCCCCTCTGCAGGGAATGTGTGCCCTGTCCCAGTAATATCCTCTTCCACCGCCCAAGTCTAGCAGCCTCCCTCCCCCTGACGTGGCCTCCAGGAGGACAAACTTGTTTTTGCCGCTGGGGCTGGGGACAGGGCGCCCACACCATGAAGGACCCCATGCCATCACTCTGACTTGTGAGAATCCTCCTCTGAACAAGCCCTTCAAGTCCTCAGTGCACAAGGAGGAGGAGCTGGCAGCAGGCTCACATTATGCTTAGGCTGTTTTATCTAGAGATGAACATACATTTAAAAACTAAGAGAAAGGGCTCAAGGCAGTTCTTGTAAATGGAATAATAACTTGGTCTTTCAAACATCGTTTCATTTCAGTGGCTGAGAGCAGGCAGTATTAGTCTCTTGGTACCTGGGGCAGTTTTTAGGATCTGAAGAACCCTAGGAGGTGCCTGCACTCCTGGCCTCCTTGCCATGCCTCAGGAGAACAGTGAGGTGCTGGCAGAAAACTTCGGTTTTTCTGGGTGACCTTCTCCTCCTCTCAGCAGGCTCCTGATTTGTTTGGCCTTCTTTTTCAGCATTTCCTTGTCCTTTAAAAGATTATCTTCTCAAAGAGAAATGTCTCCTAGAAAACCAGCTCCAAAGATGAAGTGGAGAAAAGACAAAGGGCCACACCCAAATTACTAAACAGCCCCTGAGGGCGTGGCCTGGGTCCCTGGCTTGCTGGGGGACTGTGACCATCCCTGAAGGCTAAACTAGCAAGAGACAGTTCATCCAAGTCACTGACTGTCCAAGTGACAATGCTGTTGGGGGCATCAGACTGTAAATGCCATGCATCTCTCTCCAGAACAACACCTGGGAAAGACAGGAAGACTTCCTACATTTTTCTCTGCTAGCCTTTCAGTCCATGTGCTGGGCTGTAGGGAGTACAAAAATGACAGACACTGCATTAGAAGAGATCTATGGCAAGTCCCTTACCTAACAGGGAACCTCAAGTTCTCTTTCTGGATAATCCAGTGAGGAGCTCATGCTTCGGAACCCAAGTACTGGACTGAAGTTCTAGCTGCATTACCTTAAAGCTGTGTAGCTGAGGGTAGGCTGTGCAACCTTTCAGAGCCTCAGCTGTGTTTCCTGTAACATGGGGTTGTCATGGGCATTACAGCAGCTAGTGCACGTCAAGCCCCTGCACAGAGAAGGCTGGCTGTTACTGGGGTGGCTCTTCCAGTCGTTGTCATCCTATCACCCTACAGACCTGGCTTTAGCCGAGAGTCCCAGTGCCTGTTCTGCTTACCCCATGGTTTCTGCTCTGCCATCTTTTACTGCTCAGTCTAGACTCCGGTTCCCTTCTCCTTTGAGAAGCCCCTACTGACAAAGGAGATTGAACAGTGAAATCTTCTTTAAACGTGCGATGCACAAGCTCCCTCTGTCCCTCTCTACAAACCTCTCTGTACAGACTATAAATGCTCAGTAAATGACAAGTTCCATAAAGATTTCTATTGAAGATATGCAAATTTTAGAGAAACCTGATTTAAATACATGAAGACTACACAAGGCATGCTGGAAAGCACTCAGTGGTAGGGACACCATGAAAGGGACACAGAAACTTTCCAAGGACAGCAGAGAGCAGCTTCTTTTGGCTCCTGTGGGGCTTCGCCACAGGTATGGCTGAGAATTCTGCAAGCTTCTTTCCTAAGCAGAGGCAGAGCATGTGCATTCCCAAGTTTGGTCACGCACTGACACGTGTCAAAGAGCCCTGTGTTTATCTTCCTGAGGCTAATGAGCTGGGGGCTGCAGCAAAAGGGTGAGTGAGAGAGAAAGCAATGGACTGTGGACACTGCAAACAGCCAATGCTTTTACCCAGACTGTGCGCATATCATGTGCACTTGTCCAGGTGCCTCCTTCAAGAATGGGAAGTCCACATGCTTCTTCTTTTCCCCATACCTCAGAAAGGTCATTCTGAGGACCTTACGAGTATACACACATTTCTCTATTTCCACAAAATCTGAGTTCTAAGGTCACAAGCCCCACAACATCTGCTGTTCACTGTTGTGTGCACACGTGCGCGTGGAGGGGGGTCAGTTTGAGACACTGGCTTCTTGATTCTCCGTGTTTAAAGTTAGTTTATTTAAGCACACCTCCCCTGGAGGAAAAGAGCCTTATTCAGTGGCAGAAGATTGTTTTAACTGCAGACATGAGTTCGAATTTGAAGTCAGAGTATGGACTATGTATAGTTAACCCACCACTGAATGGAGAGTCCGTTCCAAGATTCTAGAGAATTTCTATCTGGACGGGCCATAGGAGCTGACCTCATAGCCCAGATCCATTTCACTTGGGGAGTGGGTGGGGTGAGGGCTGAGACATGAAAACTTCAAATGGTTACAGTCTGGGTATAAAAACACTAACATGAATGAAGTCTGAACATGCTAAATCCAACAGGCCCTTTACAGTGCTCACTGACAGCACCTGGAACAGCTGACTACTCCCATGGGCCCTGTGACATCCTTGCTTTCCTTGCTGGTAGCTCCTCAGCTACTGTCCTTAAAATATTAACTATTCAGTGCTGGACTCTCTATCTTACCACGTGCTCTCCCAAAGTTTAATATTCTAACTGTATATGCTGACAACTCTGAAGCTCCTCTCTCTGCCCCATAACTCTCTCTGTAGCTCCATGCCTCTGTATCCAGTGATCTATTTGGTATCTGGGACATCTGACTGAAGATGTCAAAAATGGAACACATGCTACTACTTCCCCACAAAACTGCTTCTCCTTCAGTGTTCCCCACTCTGAGAGAATGAGGCCACCATGCAGCCAGTGGCTTATGACGCAAACCTGGAGTCATCAACTGGTATCTTCCTCATTCTTCCCGTTTAATTACCAAGTCCTGTGGAAGCAATTTCCGAAGAGCAAATCCATTCTTTTCTTTACATCACTACTGCCACCATCAGGTCAAAGCCACCAGGCCCTCTTGCCCAGGCTACTCCAACAGCCTCCTCTAGGTAGCAGCCGGAGTGATCCCACACACCCCTCTCTGTGGTAGGCAGACTTTCGTATTCAAACCCTTTAAAGGTTTCCCAAGAGTTAACAGAACAGAATAAATGTCACCATCTCAGTGTGGTCTTGTTCCCGTTGCCTCTTTTGTTCCCCTTAGCCACAGGTGGCACACACAAGGCCCGTGGCCGAATCCGACCCTCCACCTTGTTTTATCCACCCAGCGCCTTGTTTCTACCTGGCAGGCAGGAGCACCAAGCTCTCACTTAACTGTTAAGGAGTAGTTACATTTATACAGTCCTAAGTTACATTTGGCCCTGGGAAGGCAACTGCGATGCTGATGTGGCCCCCAGTGAAAATGAGTTTGACATCTCTGCCTTATGCCATTCACCTCCTTGTAACTCTATGCTCTACACACACTGATGACCTAATTAAATTCTTGCTTCTTCAGGACTACTTCAATGGCTCTTCCTCAAGATGACCTTCCTAGATGCTCAGAGTAGGCTAGGACCGCATTCTATGCTTTCACGGCCTCTTGGACTTTTCCTTCAGTCATTTAGTCATCATTATAAAATCATTTGTATGATTTTTTCATTTAACTTGTTTCTCTAACTAGATCTTATGAAAACAAGAACAATGCTTCTGTAATTTATCACACATCCCCTATGCCTAGAACAGTATGTGGCTCAATCAAAACATTTTGCTTGAGTGAGTGAATGAGAGGTCAGTTACTAATAGACTGTTTCCTGAACCTCAGGGGAGACAAGTAAAAGACGGGTAAGAACTCAAGTGGCCAAACCCAATACCCTCGCCCTGGCCTCCCAGCAGCATTTGTCTATTCCTTCCTCTTTACTGAAGTACTTGCCTCTCTCGTCTTCAGCGATAATTACATAATTTTCCTCCCATCTCAATGGTTGTTGCTCCTTGGAACCCTTTACTGGCTTCTCTTCCAAAAACCACCACAGAATGTGACCTTCCTGCATTTTCTTCTGTTCCCCCTTTAAGTAATCTCATTCGACCCAAGGCTTCAGTATTATCTAAATGCTGATATCTCTTGAACTTGTTTCTATCCACAAATCCTTCCCCTAAACTCCAAACTCCTATATGCAACTGCCTACTTGTCAAGCACCTCCCACTAACAGGAACTCAACATGCTCAAAACAGAACTGTCAATCCTCTTGAGCCCTATATTAGCTCTTCTTCTAATCTTCCCTGCCTCAGTTAATGACACCACATCCAGAGAGCTGCCCAGGCCAAAGCCAGGACTCATTCTTGACTCCTCTCCTTCCCTTACCCCTCACAGCATCTTTTTTAGTAATCTTGTTGGCTGTTCCTGAATCCACCCTGCTTCTCTGCATCTCATGCAACCGTCCTCTGGCAAGAATGAGTGCAGCATGCTGATAGAACAGGAAGAAAGCCAGCAGGGCCGGGATTGCCTTTGCTGCCCTGCCCTCCAGGCCTTCCCCCTCACCGCAATTGGAGTAATTATCTTTTTCTTTTCCAGGGTAATTATTCTGAGCTTTACTTTTTAATATTTGTTAATTAATTCCTCTTTGAATAGGTAACACATCGATATAATAAAAACTCAATTTGTATAAAATATTTAGCAAAAAGTTAAGTCTCCAGCCCCATTCTCTCAGTTACCCTCCTTTGAGGCAAAGCAACCACCACTACCAGTTCTTAGGTGTCCTTGAGAGCCTACCCATACACAAGTAGTTGTGTGCATCTCCCAGAGGGGCATTTAAGAAATGGAAATCAGATCACGTCGCTGCTTTGCATAAAACCCTTCAATGCCTTCCCACTACTTCTGAATACAATTCTCACTCCTTGCAAAGGCCTGCGAGCCACCCCGTATGTTCCTGCCTCTACTCTCCTCGTGCGCTGTGCTCCAGCCCCAGTGCCACCTTCTTGGCCCCCAAAAGTGCCCAGTGTGTTCTGGCCTCCAAAGCCGACAGTGCTCACTCTGTCTAGCACACGTTCCTCCTCACTCTGTAAATGTCTGGCTCTCTAGCTTTTATGTCTTCGCTCGGCTTTCACATCCTTCCAGATGCTGGCCTCCCCTCTGGCAGCTCTCCATCACCTTCCTCATTCTCTGTCATTCTGTTGTATCATGGCACTTACTCCCATTGGCATATCCCTGTTATCTGTTCCCTGTTTACTGCATCTCTCCTCCAAGGAATAAATGTACCATTTGGTCAGTGACTTTGTCGGTTTTATGCCCTGCCATTCCTCTGGAACTCAATAAAGATTAGTAAGTAGACAATAAATAATTTGAGTCAACATTTGCCTTATTAAAAAGACAAAAAAAATTACTTCTAGCAATAAAAGAATATTTAATGCTGGTAATGAGGCTCCTCACTCCAGTCCTGGAGAGGCCTGCTACCACACTGCCTACTTCCAATCACCCGGGTGAGCAGGGGTACAGTGAGCACAATCTAAAAACTGTCTGTCTGGTTAAGGAATATCTTATTTCCTTACTTTCCTAACTATTCTTTTTTACTGCCATTATTAATACGAGCCAATATTTGCTGAGGTCACTCTGAGAGGTAGCCCAAGATGTCCAAGATAGCATTAGATGCTCTCCTGGAATTAAAGCTTTGTTGTAACTCATGATCACAAATTCAGTGAGTACAGATAATGAACAACTGAACATAATCATACAGGTTCCCACTGATATTCATTTCCTACTCTACTCTGGTATTTTGGTCAATTACCTCAGATTCTGTGGAAAATTAATCCTGGGACAACAGTTTAGTTCAAGGGAAGAGCAATTTAATTGATGCTAGAGTATTAACACATTGCAGATGGCTCAGTAACTTATGCCAGGTAACCCCAGGGAGGGTATAGGAGGTGGCTGACCCTGGCCTACAACTTCTAGGAGGCCCCAGAGCCAGTAAAAGTGGTGAACAGCTTGACCATGCTGGCTTACAACCCAACCACCTCTACAAGAGACACAATCTAGGGGCAGACTTGGTGGGCACTAAAGCCCCACTGAAGTGAGTCATGTTTTGTGTGGTCAGTTCCTATACAGCACCTCCTCCAATGTAGTCACAGCTGGTCCTCGCAGCTGATCAAACTGGCAGTGGTAGGGGAGGGGATGGTCAATCCCTCCCAGTGACACCAACAGCAATCAAGGTTCAACTACAACAGGACAGTGCACAGAGCCCACATGGGGGGTGCACCTGGAGTGCCCAGCTCAGGTGACTTGGGAATGCTGTACCACTGGGCCCTACAGAACACCTACTATATAAGGCCATTCTACCAAGAATGGGAGATGTAGCAGTTCTACCTAATTCATAGGGAGACAGCCAAAATGAGAAGACAAAGAAATAGGTTCCAAATGAAAGAACACGAGAAATCTCCAGAAAAGGAACTAAATGAAATGAAAGCAAGCAAACTACCAGATACAGAGTTCCAAACAATGGTTACAAGGATGCTCAAGGAACTTAGTGAGATCTTCAACAGCATGAAAAAGGACACAGAAACCACAAAAAAGAACCGGTCAGAAAGGAAGGATACACTAACTAATATGAAGAATACATTACAAGGAATCAACAGTAGAGGAGAAGAAGCAAAGAATCAAATCAGCAGTTTGGAAAATAAGGAGACAGGAAATATCCAATCAGAACAGCAAAAAGAAAAAAGAATCCAAAAAAATGAGGATAGAGTAAAGAGCCTCTGGGACAACTTCAAGCATACCAACATTCTCATTATGGCGGTGCCAGAAAGAAGAGAGAGAGAGAAAGTAAAAAACTGAGAACCTATTTCAAAAAATGATGACAGAAAATTCCCCCAACCTAGTGAAGGAAACGGACATACAAGTCCAGGAAGCACAGAATATCCCAAACAAGATGAACTCAGAGAGGCCGACACTAGCCCTTGCTGGATAGCTCAGCTGGTTAGAGCTGCTGAGGTTGCCAGGGTTGGAGGTTTGATCCCTGGTCACATACAAGAATCAACCAATAAGTGGAACAACAAATTGATGTTTCTCTCTCTCCATAAAATCAATAAATTAAAAAATTTTTAAAAAGTCAACACCAAGACACATCAAAATTAAAATTCCAAAGGTTAAAGACAAAGAGAGAATCTTAAAAGTAGCAAGAGAAAAGTAGTTATTAGTTACCTTTGAGAAAGTTCCCATAAGACTGTCGGCTGATTTCTCAACAGAAACTTTGCAGGCATGAAATATTCCAAGTGATGAAAAGAAAGGGCCTACAACCAAGATTACTCTACCCAGCAAGGCTATCATTTAGAATTAGAAAGATAGATAAGAGGGTCCCAGACAAGAAAAAGGTAAAGGAGTTCATCATCACCAAATCAGTATTACAAGAAATATTAAAGAGTCTTCTTTAAAAAGAAGATTAAAAATATGAATAATAAAATGGTAATAAATACCTATCTATCAACAATTACTTTAAATGCTCCAATCAAATGACATATGGTGACTGAATGGATAACACGGCCTTTACATATGTCGCCTGCAAGAGACTCGCTTAAGATCAAAAGACTCATACATACTCACAGTAAAGAAATGGGAAACCATATCTCATGAAAATGGAAACAAACAAACAAACAAAAATTAGGGTAGCAATACTCACACCAGATAAAATAGACTTTAAACCAAAGGCTATAAGAGACTAAGAAGGACCCAGCAACTCCCCTTATGGGTATTTATTCAAAGAAATCCAAAACACTAAGTTAAGAAGACATATACATCCATATGTTTATTGCGGCATTATTTACAATAGCCAAAATATGGAAGCGAGCTAAGGTCCATCAATAGATGAGCGGATAAAGAAGTGCTGCATACACATTAGAATGTAATTCAGCCATAAAAAAGAATGAAATCTTGCCAACTACAACAACATGGATAGACCTAGAGAGTACCATGCTAAATGAGATAAGTCAGACAGAGAAAGGCAAATGCCAGATGATTTCATGTATACGAGGAATCTAAAAAACAAAATAAACTAACAGAACAGAAACAGGCTCATAGATACAGAGAACATTTTCACAGTTGCCAGATGGGAGGTGATATGGGTGAAAAAGGTGAAGGGATTAAGTACAAAATTGGTAGTTACAGAATAATCATGGGGATGTAAAGTAGAGCATAGGAAATATGGTCAATAATATTGTAACAACTATGTACGGTGTCAGATGAGTACTAGATTTATCGGGATGATCACTCTGTAAGTTATATAAATGTCTAGTCATGAGGTAATACACCTGAAACTAATAAAATACTGTACATCAATTGTAACTTAAAAGTAAAAATTAAGTAATTGGTTATTTAAAAAAGAGTATTAACACAAACCTGGTCCTCTCATTTGTAAATCTGGAACATTTGTCCCTTCCTGAGTGAATCTATAACACTGCAGTGCACAGCTCTTGAGAGATGTCATCCTGTGTTTTAATCACAAGGACACACAAACTGCATCATGTGCTGACTCACAGCTTCCGTCTTCCAGGGCCTACTGGGCTGACAAGGTTCAAGAAGAAGAGTGTGTGTATGGAGAGCAGTGGCCTGAGGGTGCACGGCAGGTATCCTTATAATCCAGTGAGGAAAAGGCCTGCTCAACTCCTCTAGAAACAAGTGGATCACTGCTAGACTATATCTCCTTGACCCATGGGAAATGTCTTCAGTAGCCACTGCCTGTCACCTCCCATGCTATGGCCTAACAACAACCCATCTTCTATATTAAAAGCAGTATCTTGACTGATACTTAATAGAAAATTTTGAAGGAGAGCTTCTAACACCTGTATGGTACACTTCCCCCAGCTCTCCTGCAGCCCCTGAGCACTCTTTTGAATACACAGGCAACCAGTGTCATCTGTCTTCCAGTTGTACACCCAGGCACTGCACACTTTAGCACGCACATCAGCTGAGGGGCCCCGTGACCACGTGTAAGGAGGTATCCAAAGGAAACAGGGGCACTTCTTGCCACCTCCTCCTTCCAAACCCACAGGCAACAACAGAGAAAGAGAACACCTTTCAACTCTCAGATGGGAATAAGCAGTGGCACCCTCCTCAGATCACTCCACCCTTGAGTAAATGCTGGTGGGCTTCCCATACCTACCACACCCTCATTTCTGCTCTCTTCACATTTCTTTACATTTCTGGTCCTTCTCTACTTTATTTCCTTCCTCTTTTTCTCTAACACCTCCACTCTTCTTGGCTTCTCAAGCAAAGTGCCTCAGTAACTATGGCTGCCATAACTCCTGATCTAAGAGTGGAGGGTGTTTTCTGGACAGCAGGATCAAGGGCAGGCCAAGTCTGGTGATGCTGATAAGTATCCACATCAAGCAGCTTCTATGCATGCACCTCTTATCTGTCTGCAGAGCCCACAGGAGATGATTTCAGTTTCTACTGAGTTCTACCTAACCCTGAATAGGGATGGGAATAACGCCTGTACAAACAAGACGTGGAAAGAGGAGCAACTCCCTAGAGAAGCCAGCTGATCTAATTCTTTTAGGTACTTCTCCAATGAATTATAGGACTGACTCATATACCCTTTGCAGTTTTGGGCCTCTAAACTTTGTTCCTGTATTTCAGTCACTCCTAACTACCCAAATCTGCACTAGGACAGCTCTTCTTCCCACTAGCTAGCAGAGACCATCTCTCCGCACTAATTCCCCATCTATCCAGCACTTGAGTGTTTAGGTCTCATGCCCTTTGTGGGTCCTGCCTGCATGACTTTCAGTCTCAAGAGACTAATGACACCAGGCACTGTGTGAATCAACAACCCACAAACAGTGTACACTGGGGTGTGGATGGTGGGCAGAGGTTCTGAGCTCCAAGACGGGCTTCTCCATATCTGCCTCCCCAAAGATGACAGTGTTCCCCAAATGCAAGTTCTCTTTCTGCATAACAAGCACTGGAGAGCTGGGGTTGCTATTTGTCAGTCATATTCAGGCTCACTGCCAGGAACAAGATAGCAAAACTTGAAGCGGTGAGGCTCTTCTTGGAGTCTGCTTCTCCAGGGCCCAACAGTTGAGACGTAAGGACTATCGTGTGGTCTTATCAGAACCTTGGTCTGCTTAGGTAAAAGCACTTTCCAGAAGCAGAAACAGACTTCATTGATATTGATCTCTTCAGAGGGGAGAGATGCTATAGAAATCTCATCTAATAAATAAAGGATTCAGGCTCCAGGGCTGGGCTGTCACTCCAGCAAGGGAAGGAAGCTATCAGGCTCAAGGAGTCAGAAGTATTTACTGGTCATCTGTGCCCTGTTTACAGAGCTCTAGTGTGGGGGATGGCTAGAGAAGAAAAAAAAAGTCTCTGGTTCCTGCTTTTAAAGACAGCTGGAGATACACAGGGAAGAAATCAGGTGAAGGACACAAAAAGAAAAGCAAGAAATCAACTGCAAATAAAATCGATACAATCCACTATGTGTAATAAATTGGGTGCACCAAGGAGAGGTCAACTGCATAAGGTATCCAGGAGGAGGTAAGTTTTCAAGGAAAACGAGGACATGAATTAGCACTCAGGAGAAAATGGAATGTACACATCAGTAAGAATTAAGTGTGGCTCATATTACCCAGCGTAGTGGGGGACCGCAAGGTGGCAAACACTGCAGGCCTTGTGCTCCAGAAGCATCTATCTGGATGGACTGACAAATGGCACATGGAACACAACTGAACACAGTGCCCTGGGATGGCATTAACACTGGTTCAAGCAATTCCCACACAGTAGGTCATATAAATTTTTACCGCTTGATGTTCAATAAAAAGCTCCTCTGAAATGAGGGGTGCTTAAGGACTGGGCAAAGATCGGCACGGCTGAGAGCTGAGAATACAGGCAACTCCTGCCGCAGTCATCTTACTGTGTAGGGTACCCAATGGGCCAGTCTGGGGAAGTACAAAGTGGTGGGATTCTGGAAGCTCAACAGACCTGGGCTCAAATGCCAGGAATTCTCTTAGTTGCTTACCTTCAAGGCTTGAATTTTCACCTCCTTAAAAATGGAGTATCATTTGTCCAATGATGCTTTCAGAGGGGCCAAGTGATATAACACAGAGGCAGGCATCCAGTATGTAGCAAGTGCTCAATAAAGCTGTTCTTCTTCCTTGACCCAGAGGTTAACACCACGAACTAAAGAAGGAGCTGGGAGCCACCGAAGAACATGATATGGTCCCTCCCATTCCAGGAGGACAGACATGTAGACAGACAACTCTCAATATGTTCTGAGAAGTGCAGCATCAGAGGCCAACCGTGAACGACACCAAAGAGACTACTTTTGAGCACTCTCAGAAGAACACTGGTGGGTGAAAAGTTTTGTTAAAAAAGATACCCAGATTTTCTGAGGGCCTCTGATGAGAAAAACTGTGGAGACAAACACTGAGCCCAGTCTGGCATTCCTGTGACCCACTGTGTCCTTGATGCCCCTACACCAGTTCTTCATCCCTATGAATGATGTTGTCACTTCGGTAACAAGGTGCTGGAAAACCACAGCCACTGCGTTCAGGCATTGGAAGAACAAGCTCGCAGGAGAGCAAGATGACTTGTGATAGGTCACTCTGGAGGGCAGAGGGGGGAGGCACGAGGACATGTTATACAAGGAGGCTCATTTGACTGAGGCAGAGCCTAGTCAGGTTCTGCTGCCTGGCAGGGAGACCTCCTGCAGGCTGGAGACGCTCACGGTGGCTGCACTATGTGAGCCAGGACACAACCGACGTGGTTTCTGCTGCGTCAGTTCGGGGGCTGGACCGGCACCAGGTAGAGGTAACTTCCAAGTTATCTGGGTGCTTAGATTTTACATCAGACAGTGACAGCTTTGTTAGGCACGAACGGGAGATGAGTGCCGTTTCTTTCACACAGTAGGTCTGTGACTTCCAAAGAGCCCATCTTATTCATGTGGCAGATAAATCATACGTTTTATTTATGCAAATATACCCATCTCAAAATCAAGTATTTAACTAAACCATAGCTTTTCAAATAATTTTAATTAGACCAAGCAAGCAATGCTACCTTATCTGATAGTCTATACAAGGTGAGGCAAAAGGTTTATAGTTGTTTGTATGGAAAATAGTGCAATAAGTAATAAGTAATAATATAAGAATAAACTGTTTCATGTACTCATAACTGTACACCTACTTTTGCCTTACCCTGTATGTTTTGTCTGATTTTTCTTCATCTACCAGTAAAAATTCAAGGCAGATAAAAGTATGTAATAATAAATAATGCTAAGGTTCTCTCTCTAGACCTTATTCCTTCAGCCAAATATTCAATTGGGAAACCTTCAGGTGGTACATGGACCTTGGCCTCAAGAATTTGCATGGAGACTGACCCAAACATTCTCTGGCTCACTTGCCTGGGTCTGCCTTCAACCACTACTACGCAAGGACTTTCCCCTAAAGGCAATCAGCAGTCTCACAAGAACACCACAGTCCTCTTACCTCTCATTTTTCCTTGCACGCTGTTAGTCAACACTGCCCGGTACCCACTGTAGGCTACACTCTAACAGGGAATGTGAGAAGCTGCAGAATGACAGCTGGTCCTGGCCCCTGTCATTTTAGGGGACTTTAGAATCTAGCAGGGAGAACAGACCAGTGGAAGGAGGCATGTGTTAAAAATTCAGAAGGTAGAAATCTCAAAGTGAAAAAAAATGGAGTCAGCTAGATCTGATATAAAATCTCTATGACGTAGATCACCTGGTACTTGAAATTCCTAGTAACTCTATTTGTTCTTAAATTACCTTTGCATTCCTTATGAAAAATGAGCTATTAAGTGTAACTTTGGGGTGTATTGGAATTACCTGAGTAACTGCAATTTTACTTTCCAAACAAGTACCCTCCCCTCCCCTACCCAGGGCCTCTAAAGTGCTGGTCTCGGGCCCACACGTTTTAAGAGGCACTGCTCAAGAGGGAATCATAGGAAGAATCTAGTAGGAAGACTGAGTGCGTCTAGTAGCAGATATTTGCATATAGTGCAGTGAACACAAATTGCTCAGCAAAGGTTTTTGAACAACTTGTTATCAATTTGAAAAAAATAATTTAAAATCCTATTCTTTTGACTAATACTATTTTTACAACTGGTCTAATTTGGTGACACTTTGCCTTGAAGGGTCCACACGAGAGTCCTGAGCAACGTTTTGGAGGCCAAACTAAGTAAGAGGAGGTCAAAAGAATCAGGTGTATTAATCTGGTGGAAAGACCAGGAAATCTTCTGAGTCCTTCAGAAAGACACGCTGGTTTCAGTGGAGACGACAGAGCAGATGTCCGGGGGGATGGGCAGGAACGCGTGAGGAGAAGCTGTGGTCAGCGGGCTGAGACATGCCGCAGGAGGATGGGAGTCATATGGGTCAGAAACTTTACAGCAGTCCTTGAATTTTTAGATCAAAGGCCGCATGAAATACCAATACTTAGTACACAAGTATGATCTGAGGCTAGTAACAACCTTTCTGATCTCAGTTTCCCCATTTATGAAAGAAAAAAAATGAGGTTTGACAAAATGATTGCTAAGGCCCTTTCTAATCTTGGTGATATTTACCTGTAAATTTTTACAATTTTGTCTTATGGCAAAAGCATTTAATTTAAACAAAGTATCTTTAAGTATCTCTCAGTGTGGTTTGCTTTCATTACCTTAAGTAAGAATAACCTGGAAAAGTACCTGTGTCGTGATAGGGGCTGGAGAAAAAGGAGTGCTATCAGGTCACCAGCTTTCCCCACCAGACAGACACGCCCTATACAGGTATGGACAAAGGGAGCACGCTTCAGCTGTACACAGTAACGAATCCATGGGGTGACAAAACTCTTTAAAACACAGTTTTGTGGACCTTTTGGGCAACATGGTAGCTCACCATGGGCAACAGCATCTATTTTGGGGGAATGCACTTAAACATTCCTATGTTCTCATAAAATGTATTCAACAGCTACAACTATTAAAATTTGTCAGGGTGAGGGGCAGAGATGGGGAGGAGCGGTATAAAATCTATAGCTTAATCACATTCAGTGGTAAAAGCTGAATGTTTCTACCTAAGGTCAAGGAAAAGGCCAGGAGGTGTATCCTCAACACTTCTGTTAAACATTACGTTGGAGGTCCCAGCCAGCGCAGTCTTGAAAGAAAAAAAACAGGCAAACAATTGGAAAGGAGAAAATCCTAAGGAATCTAGAACTGAAAAATGAATTTAGCAAGGTTAGAGAATAAAAAAGATTACATATAAAAACTGACTTATTTGAAAATGACAGCGAAGGATACTCAGAAAATAAATTTAAAAATTCTATTCACAGCGGCATCAAAAATTAAAATACTTAAGAAATTAACAAAAGATATATACTAAAAAATAGAAAACAATGTTGAGAAATTATAAAAGACTTAAATAAATGGAGAGACATTTTATCCATGGGTTAGAATATTGTTAAGATGGCAATTCTGTAAATGTTATAAATGGGTGAACTATTTGAAGTATGAACAGATTCTCACAAAAGAAGATATATGAATGGCCAAAGAGCAAATGAAAAAGATGCTTAACATCATTGGTCACGAGGGAGATGCAAATTAATACAGTATATTGACAGAGTACCACATATCCACTAGAATAGCTAAAGTTAAAAAGAATGACAACATTAAATGTTGACGTCAGGGAGAAATCAGAACTCTAATACAGTGCTGACAGGGCTTTCTTAAAATGTTACCTGTGCACTGACCATTCAACCTGTCAATACTACTTCTATGTATCTACCCAAGAGAAATTAAAACATGTGTCCACACAAAGACTTGTACATGAATAATTACAGCAGTTCTGTTCACAATATCCCAAAACTGGCAATAATCCAAAGGTATGTCAACTGGTAAATGGATAAACAAATGTGATATTATCTATACAATAAGATACTTCTCAACATTAAATAGAAATGAACTAATGGTATGTAACAACATGGATAAATTTCAAAAACATGCTAACAACATACTATATAGACACACAAAACTATATCTAGTATGAATCCATCAATATTAAAATTTTAGAAAAGGCAAAATTATATTAACAAAGCCAATCAGTGGCTCCCTGAACCTGGGGTAGAAGAGTGCAGAGATGGATGAAAAAGGGACAGAAGGGAAGTTTTGGGGGGTGACAGAAGGGTTCCAAAATTTGAACTTGGTGATGGCTGTACAACTTAAATTTACTAAATCTCACTGAACTGTAAATTAGGTGAATTTTGTGATATATAAATTGTATCTCAAAAAAATCTATAAAAAAAAACCCCACACACCTTGTTGGGTAAAGAATTAACTGAAACTATTTATGCTTGGACCTAAAACAATAAAATATGATTAATTAATTTCCTTTTGTAATAATCCATTTTCTCCCTAGAAAGAAGTATTCTAAGCAGGGTAAGGCACCCAAATACCCTGAGAAAATTACTGCTGTGCTGTGACGGCCGCTAAGAATGGGCTCTAGGGGTGGTGCGAATTTGCTACCCAGATGGAGAACACTTCACTTCGTGGGACAAGGGTCTCCAGGGTCTCCTGGCTCACCTGTCAGTCGGCAGGGTGTGAGCAGGGATGTGGTCCCGGCTTCAGCAGATGTGCTCTGCACATTCTGTCTTTTAAAGGCTTGGTCTTTGATGCCTCTGTGCTGGGGAAGGGAGCTATTCATGTTTCTGAAATCTCTCTACAGCCTTGTCAAAGGACAGATGGTAGGCTGATCTCTGGGACAGTGTTGAACTAATGGGCTAAATACATGAAGTTCATGTTCAGTAAAAGGTTGATTTGTTTTGCTTTAACACTTCAACTTGTAATTTATGGAGGAGCGTCAGAGGGACTATCTGTTTTGTTTCAGACTGCAGCTCTTACACGTTAAAGATTAAGTAGGGGATGCAGACAGCATACTCTTGTTTAGGTAAAAATATAGTGAGAGTGGAAAAAAGGGGGTAGGAAAAAGACAATTCACTCAGAATTTGCCTGAAGATTTCTAATAACCCGCACTTAGCTTTCACAAACATAATCATTCCCATCAACTGTGTGTGTGTGTGTGTGTGTGTGTGTGTGTGTGTGTGTGTGGCGAGGATGGGCAGGACACCTTCTTCTCCTGACCCACAGATAACATACACTACCTGCTGTCTTAGGAGTACTGGATGGAGAAGCTTTGGCCTTTCACTGCCAGACTTAGCACAAAAAACACCAGAAGCTCCTCAAGGGTTGAGGCCTTGGCAAACCGCACTCTCTATGTACTTATGGCAGAGCATGGACTCTCCACTCCATAGCAGTAATAACAACACCTAACCAGCCAAATCAATTTGATCACAATAAAGGATCTCAGGTGTTTCCTTGGAGAACAGGGTTTTATGATGGATCTAGGCCAGAACTCTCTACATAGAATATGGCCTTTCATAAGAACATACTGCCTTGTTTTCTCTTTCCTTTTCTTTTCTTTCCCTTTCCTTTT
Source organism: Macrotus californicus (assembly GCA_007922815.1). Classification (NCBI taxonomy): domain Eukaryota; kingdom Metazoa; phylum Chordata; class Mammalia; order Chiroptera; family Phyllostomidae; genus Macrotus; species Macrotus californicus. Next base: position 107,703 of record VMDR010001816.1, read on the forward strand.
CCTTTCCCTCTTTCTTCTTATTTATTTCTTTGCTGCCTTATTTTCTTTTAGAGTCATAGAACAAAATGCCCAGTGTTCCCGACAGGCTTACATCACACTTGGACAAGAGCGAAAACGAAGGCACACACACGGGCTTATTTGTGGTGATTTTTGATCTGGTGAGACAGGCTAGCCTGGAAATTTCATGTTGCCAACATGCTTCATAATCCCCTTGCCCACACTGAGCCTTAGTATGTCACTATTCGTTCACTGTGCAGTCCCCCATAGTGGCAGCTATGGCTGTGACAACTGCACATTCTTTTTCACTTAGTGAAATCAATTCACACACTTTCCAGATCATTCCTTAAAAAGATCCAACAGCCACCTCTGCTCTCCTGTGTGCTTACTTAGAAAAAGAGTCCAATTAGATTGTGTTGGTTCACAACCACCGATAATTTCTTACTGCAAACCAACATCTGAACCCTATGGCCTAGAATCTGGAATCCCTTCCTTCCCGTTTTAGTAGTTCTCTCCTCATTCTACCCCAAGGCTCCACCCAGATGCAGAGGTCCCCTTCAGGAGACCAGCTTTGTTCCAGCATTCCCTCCTTCCCCACATCTAAGTCCCACTCTTCCTTTAAAGCCCTAATTGTGGAAGCCTGTCCAGAGTCTTTCAATTGGAATTTATCTCTCCCTCCCCGTATCCTATAACATATAGTTCATACCTTAGTTAAAACTCTTATGGTAGGCTGCCCAACACACGAGTTATTTTATGCATATGTCTGCCTTCCTCTCAGGCCCAGCAACTTCCTACTTTGCACGCATATTAAAATCATCTTGGGAATCCTTGCAAAAGTGGCTGATTCCAGAACTCGGAAACGATAAGGAGCATACCATGTCACAGAGACACAGAAGTCTTTGAAACATGGTATGGAAGCATGGAAGTTTAAAAGAACTTCCACTGGCCAAATATGGTACAATTTCAGCACCAAAACAATTAGGCTTAGTAATGAATTAGAAACCATTAAAAAATATAAGAGCCCATGAGTCCACACCAATAAAAGGTAAATAAATGGGGTGGGAGAGGGTTCTCACTTGCGGTAGAACATTGAGTGCCAAATGGTAAATGTTAGAAGAAGGGCTTAGAGTCAGAAAACCTTCACTGTGCAACCATCACAGTAAAGATTGGTTCAGGCAACAATCATCACTGAATGCTAAACCTTGGAGACTTAGTTTTGTGAAGAGTGGGACATTTATATCATCATAAAGTATTTGCCCCCAGCAACAAACAAGTCAACCAACTGAATGGAAAAAAATATTTGCAAACAATACCTGAGACAAGGGCTTAGTATCCAAAATCTATAAAGAACTCACACAACTCAACACCAAAAAGCCAAACAATCCAATTAAAAAATGGGGAGAGGACCTGAAAAGACACTTCTCCCAAAAGACATATAAATGGCCAACATATATATGAAAAGATGCTCAACTTCAGTAGCTATAAAGGAAATGCAAATCAAAACTACAATGAGATGCCACCTCACATTATTGGAATGGCTATTTTCAACAAGACAAGTAATAATGTGTTGGAGAAGTTGTGGAGGAAAAGAAACCCTCATTCACTGCTGGTGGGAATGTGAACTGGAACAGCTCCTGTGGAAAAAAGTATGGAGGTTGCTCAAAAAATTTAGAGTTACAGTATGACCTAGCAACCTGTCTTCTGGGTATCTAACCCCCAAAATTTTAAAGTATTTATTCACAAAGATATACACACCCTTATGTTCACTGCAGTATTATTCACAGTGGCCAAAACATGGAAACAACCAATATGTCCTTCGATAGGTAACTGAATAAAGAAGATGTGGTACATATATACAGTGGAACACTACTCAGCCATAAGATGAAATAGTGCCATTTATGACAACATGGATGGATCTTGAGATATACTAAGTGAAAGAAGTCGGCCAGAAAAAGTTAGAAATCATATGATTTCACTCATATATGGGATATAAAATTGAAAACAACAAATGAACAAACGAGACAAATACACTCATAGCCACAGACAACAGTACAGTGGTTACCAGGGGGCAGGTGGGTGGGGAGTCGTAAAGGGGTCAAATATATGGTGACGGAAGATGATCTGACTTTGGATGGGAAGCACACTATGCAATTCACAGAACTGTACACTCGAAAACTAGATAATTTTATTAACCAATGCCACCCCAATAAATTCAATTAAGTTTTAAAAAATGCATTAAAAAAGTATTTCCCAGCAATTCCACTCCTGGAATTATACCCCTAGAGCCCTGAAACACCAATCTAAAAGAACCTATGCACCTCAATGTTCATAGCAGCACAATTTACAATAGCCAAGTGCTGGAAGCAACCTAAGTGCCCGTCAGTCAATGAGTGGATCAAAAAACTGTGGTACATTTACACAATGGAATTCTACGCAGCAGAGAGGAAGAAGGAGATCCTACCCTTT